>JAHZNA010003685.1:0-18113 GCA_027743935.1 Sinodicranocentrus sp. ZH6 | reverse complement strand
ATTTTAATGACTTTATATCAAACAAAATTGAACTTTGCATCCAAATTATCCACATGGGTAATAGGCTCGCAATAAAATTGTCACTTTATTCCCTTTTCATTACCATAACCAGCCTTTGTATGTCGAAGGTAGAACAAAAACTCCATCAGAATATTTTTAAGGAAACGCTGGCAATTACCTTGTGACTGAGTGAGATTGATGCCAAATCAGCGCTTCAGTTGGTTTAGAACAGCAAACATACGCGAACCACCCAAAATCATGTTACAAATTATATCGACAAGAAAATATACACGACATGTAGTGCAGTAGAGCCCTTCATTTGTAATTTAGTAAGCTGTAAATCTCATGCAGTAATGTTGTTACTATTTTAGGTTCATCACTCATCAGATAATTTATATAATATGCAATACAAGTTTAAAATGCAGCATTATGAGCGAGGTGCTGTATACAATGGTTTAAACAATAGCAGAGGTACAGCATTGACACCTTTGATGATCGCAAATTTCACTATTTGTGCTGCTTCAACATTGCAACAACAGCGCAACAGGTAGCGTAAACAATAAATGAACAAAAGTGCAAGTGTGCAATTGAACGGAGTCGCTGTTAAACTGCAGTTCACACAGTCAACAGTGACTGTGATACATGATCCTTTTTATTTGTATAGTGAATCATTGATCTAAATCAACTTTAACCGGAATAGGTCTGATCCTTTCACAATCTAAAATGCTCTGGTCTACCAGATTTTTGACTTCGAATGAGAGAATGAGAAGCAAACCAGAGATATTTTTGATTTGATAGAGCACAAACGGAATTTAAGCTGAATGTGAGAGCACTTGCAATATTCGTGTTCATTCCAGTGTTCTGATTGCGCTGTACGATGTAAGGATATCCACATTAACATAATAAACTGTGACTAATTAGGAATGGACGAATTTGGATGATGGGTCGATGACTTTAATTTTGGATTCAAACATGAGTATAATTACTTGCACATGAAAAACTTTCAATGCAGTTTAAAACATATTGGCTGCTGTTGTTTTATTCGTATTTGCGGTGCATATGCTTCTGCTGCTTCGTATGCCCTTGCTTTTGCCTTAGAAGTATAAGCCAACTAACACATAATTGTCTTTATGATGTAATGAAAATAAACATTTTGAACAACCAGCATGATGTTAGCATAGCATGTTTTTTATTGTCGAATTGTACTGAAATTTTAAAACTAGGAACCAAATTTTTTATTCAAGAATATGACTTATTTGACATTTACACCACACAGAGTTTCCGAATGTAAAAATTAGGCTTGCATTACATTACAAAGTAAATTTTACAATGCAAAATTTCGGACAGAATATAATTAAAGGAACACAATAAAAAGTAAACCTTACAAACAAGAATATTACTTACCAAACCGCTGATAACAGTTCTGACGTTGGGTTCACCAACGTTAATTTTTTCAATATATAAACTGTCGGCATCGGGATGTCTAGTGCATTCTGTAATTAAGCCAACCCTTAAATCCAACCGTCCCACATCAACGACATCATCTCCTTGGGTTTGAGTATTTTGGGGAGCTGTTGAGCCAGTATTTCCAGTTTCTTTAGGTTTATTAGCTTTCTTTGCTTCAACATTAGCATCCCCCTTTTTCCCCTTTTTGCCTTGCGGTGCAGGCGCAGTAGTTGGTTCTGATTTGACCTCCGCCGGTTTAATTGTTTCTGTCTCAGTCTCCTGCTTCACAGAATTTACAACTGGAACGGCTGATCGTTCTAGTGTCTAAAAATACCAACTTAATATACTGATTGCTGTTAACATGATAATCAAACATTTATAAGCCAATCTACCTTAGGATCTTTGATAATAGGGTTACCCCCATTTCGAATTTGCTGAAGAATGAGCATCTCCTTCCATTTTTCAATCTCTGCTTTCAAAGCATTATTTTCTTGGATAAGCTTCTGTGCCTCGACTCCCAGTTCGGGGTTACAGGTTTGAATAGCAGAAAGCTAAGGATGTAAATAAATAAATACTGGGTAATAATTTTAAATTTTATTTTAAATAAACCACTTTTAACTAAAGACCAACCATGGAATGTCGCAAGCTGTGTACTATTTTTTACCTTTGAATAAATTTCCTGGACCAGATTTTCTGCTGTTTGAGCGTTATTCTCCAACTGCGCCGCAACCTCCACAGATAATTTTGACATGTTGTTAAACGAAGAACTAGTGACACTATTGAAAAGGTTATAATTTTCGTTATACTTTCTAGACTTCACAAGACTCTCACACTGATTATTCATGCAGTGCTGTGGTGTACTCTGAGAATTATAAAAATGCTGACGAACAGCTGTTGTATAATCTTTTATCAGTTCATCACGTTCAACATTATCTTTTACTTTAAATCTCTCAAGTACCGCTCCAAGTAAAGGAAATAGTTTTAATTTTTTACAACTGAAGTTTACACTGCAAAAATTCACTTGACTGGAATACGATTCTTTGCTACAAACGATAGGAATTTGTTTGGGAATATAATTTAAAAAGAATTTGAAAACCATTTTATACACACTTGTCACATGAATTTAAAATGTCAGTAAATAAAGTTGACCTACCTTCACCTGATTCCTAGTTTTTATAAATGTTTAAAGACAAAAGGTTGAAAAAATTATTAGTTTTTATTAAAACTGTAATGCAAGCACGTATCCACTCACTCACTACAAACCGGCAACAAGATAATCTCAACTCAATGTGGTCTCTTCACAAAAACAAATTTTGTGTGAAATTTACATCACATCTTACTCATTTCACATATGCGCTGCTCATTTTGTAGCTTTTGCACTACTGTGAAAAATGTGAAAAAAACATGAGTTCCAATTCCAATCCAACAAGGCAGTGTTTAGTTTTGACTAAATAATGCATGCACGTTTGCTTTTATATACTTATATATATATCTATATATTGCATGGCCTGTGCCTTATTTTCTTTTGTAAATAAGGAAACGCTTTTTCGGTATCACTCCAGCAAAAAAGGGTTTATACCTTAGTGGGTTGCTGACATACGTAAGTATACATGCATATTACTCATTTCACATATGCGCTGCTCATTTTGTAGCTTTTGCACTACTGTGAAAAATGTGAAAAAAACGTGAGTTCCAATTCCAATCCAACAAGGCAGTGTTTAGTTTTGCCTAAATAATGCATGCACGTTTGCTTTTGTATACTTACTATATATATATTGCATGGCCTGTGCCTTGGTTTCGCTTGCAAAATTTTCTTTTGTAAATAAGGAAACGCTTTTTCGGTATCACTCCAGCAAAAAAGGGTTTATACCTTAGTGGGTTGCTGACATACGTAAGTATACATGCATACAACAAACTAGTCTACCTACACGCACGTTCATTTCCAAACCATTCCAGGAATATGTGTTACCCTTAAGTTCATAAAGCGTGCTGTATTTTTACACGACAGAAACTGGGAGACAAGCCGTACTACTGTGCTCAGGGTATATAATAGTGAAAGCATTGTCCCCTCATAGAACAGTAGCACAGTTTGATTCATGGATACAAACGAGGATATGCAGAGCTAAGTGTGTAGATTTACCGTGAAACCTGCAAACAATAAAACCCGGTTTGGGCTGGCAAATGGAAATTGGAATGCATGCTAAAATATTGATTTTCTCCAGGGCAAACAAATCATATGTATATGTATATGAACATTTTACGTTTCGGGTGAGTTTTCTGTAAAGAAAATAAACACTTCTGTCTTGTACCTCATTTCAATCCTAATTTTTAATCCACATTGAACCAGTTAAACACGCTAGTGCGCACATATCATACTGATAAACTTTAAAATGTGAAAGACTCTAAAGAGAAACGTAAGTTTGGTGCAAGCGTTAGTACTGCATGCATTTTATAGTCCAGAGAGTTATTGAAGGCGTCAATGAAATCGATTTGATTATTGCAGATACTTTCTTCTGATGCAAAAATGAACTTTGGATCCAGCAGCATGTATAGCGATCCATCAGGTAGTTCAGAGCAGGAGGTGGTCACAAGGACATTCAAAATCCACCGCTTTGACCCTCACCCACGTCGTAGGATGCTGATAATTCGAGGGGATTTAATTATTTCTGTAACAAGTCCCATGTGTAATATGGTGCTTGCCGAGGATACTCGAGAATTTAAGAAAGTGATAAGTCTGGAAAGTCTTTCAAAGGATTCAGACAGGGAAACAATAATCGATGAGATCCTGAAAGCATGTCCTTTCATAGACGTTGACTTAGTCCCTCATCTATCAATTACCGTGGAGTATTTGAGAAACCGGAAGTACGATGATAAAGGATTGGCCATATCAACTGCAGCAGGAAGACAGCAAAGCTCATCATCATCCACTCCAGTTTCTGACTTTCCAGATTATTTTGAGGATGAGTCTCTTCTGCCAAGTGACACAGCGGAAACAGATTTTCATGAAAAGGTGGATATGGCTAGTTTGGAAAGTTACGTTGAGCTTCTGTATGAAGAAGACTTCTGTGAAAAGGTTCGGGGAGCCAGGTTACTTTCTAAGCTTGCAAAGATTTCAGAGAATCTGGTGTCAATAGCTTATCATGAGTCCGCTTTAAACGCCCTGTTTCGCACACTCCGGGAGGATTACAAAAAATCAATGGATCTGACAACATACATACTGACCGTGTGCTTAAGCTACGCTCAATTCACAGACTTTCACAAGCTTCTCACATCCCACAAGGTTTGCACGGTGACCTTTGATATTATCGAGTTTGAGCTTCTTCGCTATGAAAAATGGACTCTGGAAGTGGCCCGAAGGCAAGAGATAACAGAGATGGAACCTGGAGTCACAAAATTTCGCCTAGAGTTTGAGAAAATGAAGCAAAAATTCAGTGAACTTACTCGTAAGCAGGATTCTTTGCTTAGCGTTGCATTTGACATTTTGTTGCATATGTCTGAAAACAAACTTTTACACCGTGAGATACTTGCTCGAGGTGTAGTTCCAATGTTGGTGAGTACCTTGGAAAGGAAGAACCTAGACCTTTTGAGTGTTGTCCTCACGTTTCTTAAAAATCTCGCCCTGTTTGCTCAAGCTAAGTCACAATTGAGCCAGCTAAGAATTATTGAGAATATTGCAGAGCTTTTGAATGCCGCCGTCCCTAAAGAAATTACAGATTTATGCTTAGGACTCCTTTTCAACTTATGCTTTGATACCAGGATGAGGCACAAATTAGTGAAATTAGAAATGCTCCCTAAAGTGGCTTCGTTTCTAAATGATCCTGCTCTGGAGCACAACACGAGAAAGATTCTGTACTTGATGTCTATGGATAGAAGAATACGACCAAAACTGTCAGCCTTGAAAATTGTACCAATCGTTTTACGTTTATTATCAGAGAATCGTGATAAATTAGCGTCCAATCTCGAAGTAGCAGGAGTGGCAATAAACCTTTCGAAAAATAAACGGGCTGCGGGCATCATGTGTGAAAACGATGGTTTAGTACATCTTCTCCAGCAAGCTTTTGAAAACGAGGATCCTCTCGTTATGAAGATAATCCGAAACATATCAGACCATCCAAGTACAAAATCAAACTTTCGAGACTTTACTTGCGACTTGGCCAGAGCGATTGGAGAGGCTACCACTTCCGACTTTATAATGGAATGCACTGGAACTCTGAGCAATCTCGACTTGCAAAATATCGACTATTGCAAAATCCTCAATGAGTTTGGTCTCATTCCTTGGATTCAATCTGTTCTCATGAGATCTTTAACAATGGCAAGTGCCTCTAAGCCATCCACGGCGACAACACGGGGCCAAAAGTCTAGAGAAACTGCGCGTGCTTTGATGACACTGGAAGTAATTGTTTTAATTGGAACATGTGCAGGGGATGAGGATGCATCTGATTTGCTTATTGAGGAGGGAATTCTGGAGCTCCTTATTAAAATCCTCGTCACTAATAGCGTTTTTTCCCATTTGACCGTCCAACAAACTCAACTAAAGCACCAGATTCTTTACGTATTTTTTAAATTCTGTTGTCATCCTGAAAGTCGACGTTACATACAAGAGAAGACTAGAATTCCCAAAATCATTCTGGAGATATTGAATGATCACAGACACGGGAACGGTAGATCACAGCAGATTTGTGAGGCTATTATGGATTTATTCGGGGAATGTGATAAAGAATGGTTGGAGAAGTTGAAAGAGAAAAGATTCACACTCCATAACGAAGCTTGGATTGACATGACAGAAAGAACGGGAAATGAGGATGGAGACTTTGATTCGCTTTTGGGGCAAGCTTCATCCCACGCATATAACAACTTCTCTAGTCAGGGTATGAAAGATAATTCGAATAATCGGAGTGGAAATGGAAGATTTACAGTTGAATTTCCGTCAGCAGGAATTGACGGAGCAGAAGATGACTATGAAGATGACGAGGATGATGAGGATGATGATGACGACGAGGATTTCGATGAGGAAGACGATGGAAGATCGACCAATGGGGACATGGCTTCAAGGAGTATTTTTGACAGATTCAGGGCGCAATATGAACAAGAGAAGAAAGCCAAAGAAGAATGGGAAAAAGAGTTAAGTGAGGATGAGGAGAACGACGATGACGAGTCTGTGAGCAGCCCTTCCGTTGAAGCCCAATGGGATGCAGCTTTTAAAGCTGCGATGATCACGAGTAGTAATAGAAAATCAGCTGTGGTTGGCAATAGGAAAAACCGTCCTAAATCAGAGTTCAAACATTAGAAGAACAACAAAAGTTTGGAAATTATAGTAGTTGCAATTTGATGGAATCTGAATTTTTGTTTCAGAGTAATAATAAATATTCATGGAGAATTTGGAAATATCAGTATTGTTTATTTACACCTCATTGGGTAAATAAAACACGGGCTATTTACAAAATGATTATTCCCAAAGCAGTTTTAACTGGCTCTATGTTCATACGGCCAGCTGCTCACATTTAATCATATCACCCAACCAACATCTTCATAATCCATATTATGCCTATATGTTACATTTTATTTTGTATTTATATTAGAAATAGGATTTTGCTTCATTTCCATTACGGAGGAAAGAGTCAGAATTAATATGTATTAATTAATATGAACTATGTATGTATGTGCATGTGCATATAATCATTAATAGTATACTCTAATCTAATCCATAGTTCATTGCACTAAGGATGACTTTCATGTCATGCAATCTTAAGCCATCAATCATTATCCCAGAAACAACCATATCAGATATTTAATCATATTCCAGGCAAAAAATCGCAGACAATACTGCCATTAATATGAAACTTACGTAGGAAATAAAACTGCCTTTTCTTCTGACTGGAGTACCGAGATTTTTTTTATATTATTAAGATTTGGAGTTACGCGATTCAGATACAAGTTTTATAAGCACAAATAGTCCACTGAAACATTTTCAGATTTACAAATCTTAGCAGTTCTAGCAAAACATATAAATAAGCTACTAATCAGATATATACCTGATTTAAAAAAATGCAACTAGGTCAAACTATGTAAGCTTCCATAAAGAATGCTACAATAAACGCAACAAGCTAAAATTTCAGCCAAGAAATTTGATTAGATACTGCATGAGTGCATGACGCATGACATGCGGTGGTGCTAGCAAACCAGCACTTGCATGTGTTAGATGCTAGTAAACCATCTCAAGAAATAATTTCTCTTGTGCATGCTTCCCATTTTCTTTGTATGTTAATAAGTTCCAATAATTTCGACTCATGATTTTCTTGTGAGTGATATAAAAAGTCCGGAAATTATCTTGCAAAACAAAAATCTTGCGAGTATTCACGAACTGCCCGAGTGGGTCTTCCTACCGATGGTGCACTGGAGGATTGGTGTCATCATCCCTAATTTCAAGTTGCGTACTAGAAGCCGATATAAGACCAGCTATGTAGATGGATGGTTATAATGCCCTTTTTGTCAGTGAGCCAGCATGCGTACTCTTCGGACATCCAAATTTCCATCCAGTCAGTTTTGTTGTTAAGCACTTCCTGTTCATGTGTACTTGTGTGTGCAGAATGCAGAATCCTACACGTGCGTGAAAGTATAAATCCGCGAAAACGTCAAGGTATAAGATCTACAGGACAAACTGTGCAACTTTCATCTGATCCTATGTCGATTCCACGTAAACGAACCACATTGTGTACCTGCTTTCTAGCATGATTCTGCTTATATTCACATATATCGAAAAGTTTCCATCATATATCATGTAAATAGCAGAACACGCTGAGTGCATTTTTAACACGGTTTGTGTTGTTTTGGCGAATTCTCTATTCCCACCTCGTGACTGGGGCTGGAATTGTACAAAGAAAATTATGAATTCGTAGAAAATTTGCAGTTTAGAAGCGAAACACAGTTCCTTCTTTGGTTTTATTACTTATAGTGTTTTTTCGTCGATTCAATCAGCACAGCACTGGAATCAATTATTGCTGTTTACATTCAATATCAGAGAGTATAAAAGAAAGTATTAAGGTGCTTTCTCACTCAACTACTTTGTAGATATTAAATTCGCATAAAATACATTCCCCTTATACATGGAGGAATTAGGGAAAAATCACGGAAAGGTGGACTGAGTTATTTATATAAATAGATGAGGACTGTGATAGACTGACTGGTGACTGATAATACATGACTCAAGACTCAAACATTAGTTAGGTTTTATAGCAGATTTATCCGGATTTAAAGTAAGTAAACGGTTTTTCCATCAATGCTCTTGTGACGTGAGTAATAAACTCAAAACTTCTCTGGATTCAGAATAGGATTGTGCATACGTCAGACATTCTATGTCTTTCCTCCATCCGTGAGGATTAATAAATCATTTTTTAAAATTGTTTGTAGTTTGCGCATGTGACAGGAGGATGAATCAAGTCTGACGTAGTATTTAAAAATAACCCATCCTTGATTTATTGAACACTGTATTTCAATCTTTGAAGTATAGAAACTCGAGGTAGCATAGAATTCGATTGAATTTAACCGACAGAAGTATTACATTACACAAAGGAACAAAAATTAATTTCTTACCCTAGCTAGTTCGCGACAGAAAAATATTGTGATACAGAACGATTTCTGCCAAGTAGACTTACAGTCTGTAAAATTATTTAAGAGAAACATCGACTCAGTACACAAAATGTAAAAATTATTTGTTTCGAATTTCCTATACAACGCCAAATGCATAATTATCCAAGAAGTCTTTACTCCTTGAGTTTTAAGATTTCAGAGTGCAATGTTTATTTTAGGCTCCACCATCATAATTCATAATCACAGTAGTTCATCGGACAGCGTAATCTCTGTTTCTCGCGAATGCTCATGTGTACTTGTCTTGACTGGCATTTCCAGTGCGTGATATCTGCGTGATTGATTGAAGTTGCATAATAACAACATAATCGTAAATAGTAAAACTACACAAGATCTCCGGATGGTACACAACAGTGCAAGCGAAGGTATGTCATATCGTATATCTCTATCTTGATTCCATTGTAAAAGCTTTTTACTTCACACAATCAATTTACTTGACTATGGGACTTGAAACCCTAGCAAATAAGTAAATTGATTGCGCTTGTCCACCGTTAACCAACTTATTATGGTTTGGCAGATAAACATATTATTTTTTTTAACTAAATGGGCGTCGTCGTCACCTTATATGAATCAATGTTAAGGTTTTTCCTGTGCAAAATCTGTAAACTGCCTGGTCAGGAAGGTTTGATAGAAAAAGAGATTGAAAATGTGAACACGCACATTTGCATATTTTCAAATACATACATCTCATTTTCAAAGTTTTACTTCTGTTGAACATTTGCAGCAGATTTTTGTAACCATTCTTGACATTGACGTTTTTATAGATGTGCAAAAAACAAACAATTGGGCAATGTATCAATTTAAAATGCTTGTTGGATTACAAAATTACTTAAATTTTGTACTAAATCTTTATCGCAGATCGTATGTAAATAAAAATTGGCATGTACATTTGTTTAGCACACACTTGCGAAGCATATTTATTAATTATGTGAAGTGTGTCAGATCCTTCCATCCTTCCGAATAGGCTCCTAGGACCACAAAGTTTGATTAAAAAACCTGTATGCGAATCTTTCTAAATCGAAATCCATGTTCTATAGTTCAGTCAAGTTCTGGCAATAAATATATTGTTCGTAAACGGACTCTTTTTTTAAATAATGATTTTAACATTTCATGTAAACAATCCATACTTAATTTAATGCAATAATACACTTTGCAATTTCTCTAAGGCCGTATAAGGTTTTATTTTACTTTAAACATGTGTATTCAACTCAGCATTATGACATGATTATTCCATTCGATCAAAGCGATTAGTCAAAATTGAAAGATAAAACTACAATGTTTGACATTTGTAATATTGTAATCTACAAATACTTGAAAGTCCAGACCAGACCAACAAGAGAATTACGGTACAGCAAGGTTTCTGCATTCTTTTTCATGTTAGGTTTTGGGTTAGTACTGGCAAGGTGATGTTTTGATGATGTGTGATCGATCACATTAACCTCTGCGATGCGCGATGCATGCATTGCATGACAAGTTTTCTTAGTGATAGGTCGGATGTGGTTAAATTTCCATTGAGCAAATACTGCGTTAATTTTTACAGTCTTCAGTGCTTGATGCTTGATTTTAATAGGGTACTAACAATCAATCATGCATGTAATAATACTGCTTTTTGTTAATTAGTTGGCTTTACTGTTTGCTTGTTTTTCAAACTCTACCTTTGCATTTTCTCGTGCTTGCAGTCACAGCTCGCATCAAAGTCATTCCCGATAATGTGATACTAGAGGAAAAAAGGTCCCAACTGACCTTAAGACGTGTAACATATATTTATATAAGTAATCCGTAAATTGACCACATTTGCTAAGCACACCACAAACCACACGTCATATTGGTCCTGCGGCCATATGGAATGGGTGACGGGTGACTGATCAAATCAACTTATTACTCAAATTGTATTTCAGCAGAAACCAATATTTTCTATTATTGCATATTCTCCTCCGAAATTTCTTCGTTGCTTTGTGTTATAAAATGATACATTGTTTTACGATGCAGAGAATATTGTTATGATGTTCTTGGTATTCTCGTTCAGCTAAATACTGGATAATCGATTTCATTTGCACGTTCATTCCATCCATCGACTGTGCACAAGTTTCTGTGCACAGCATTACACTTCTTCATTCTAACTATCTGGTTTATCGTTTGGACTCACTCGCTCCTTGCTTTATGAAGATACTCTCATGAAACAACTTGTACATTGCTCTGAATTAAACTTTTTGTGCTCATTCTCAATTTACATGCGTTGTACAGTCCGTTCATATTTTGATTAGTTATCTTTAATATGAAGATCAAAACATGTTTTTATTCCCGTCCATCGACATTTTTGACATTCTGCCTTTTGTAATACATATGTTCTCTTCAAATGTGCTACGTACGTATTCGTCTGATGTTTGTTTGTGTACTTTATCCGTTGTTTCGTGGTCCAGTGAGAATCTCTCAGCCTGTGTGTCGCCAGAAGCTCTCATTTAAAAAGTGAGACTTTGTCCTTCAGATACTGTCTCTAAGCTTTTTCTGTTGTGTATCTATATTTACTCCAGTAAACCTTGAGGGCGTATATCGCATACAAAGGGAAATATTTTATAGGTTTCTCCGTATGATTTAAAGCAGGGAAAAACGTACAATTGTAAGACTTTCCTGGAAAATTGTTGAGCACGTAGAGACAAATTGTTTATTTCTTTGTTCTTTTCGACAGGTGCATGTTAGAGCGAGTGGTTACTCATACTTTACTTAAAACGTTGAAGGGGACCTTTTCCTTTAAAAATACCTTTCAAGGACACAAAGATCGTTGAGTACATAAAAACTCTTTTGTTCGTAGCTTGGTAGTTTGGTACGCATAAGAATCTCGGGGGTGTTTTTTTATTCTGACCCTAATCCTCGTAAATGGAGAACGTGACTGATGCAATAATACTGATGAAGTTCAAGCTCAACGTTTGTTGAGAGATGTACAATTTAAAGTAGGGAAATTTGGTAAATTCTAATAGTGTCTTGGATCATACAGAACATGGGAGGATAAAGATTTGTTCTGTTTCTGTCATACTTTTTTAAGATCTTTAATTATTATAAGAAATTAATAACAGCAATAGTTGTAAACCGGATTTCTCGCTAATAATAATAATGCTTGAAGTTGAAAGTACTTCATCTGAAAATAACTATTGATGGCTAACAAGGCTGTCAAAATCTTAAAAGTCACAAGGAACGGATTCGTTGAATTTGTTTCAGATTTTTTCCCGTCTCGTCTCACCCCGGCCTGTTTGTAATGAAAGTGTCATTGACTTTAACAAATTGTAACGGTAACTTTAACTTGTCTTCGTCATCAGTTGACTGAAACCAATACTTATAGTGTTATTTACCTTCCCGGTTCCATATATCAAGCAATAAATTCTTAAGATGGATAAAAATCGCCATTACCATCAACTAGGCTATCCGAACGAAAGTAAAAATATCCTGCACGGTATCAGTGAGCGCAATATTGCATCTCCTCAGCATATGCAAGATGCGTCTCCAGATTCAACCCGGAAGACTGGCATTGACGAAATCGAAGACGTATTGGAGTCATTCTCTGTAAGTACAAATGTGAAAAATGTGTCATTTTTTAGATTAGGTGCTAACGCTAACTTCTATTCAAAGTGTGCAATCTATTTAGTAATGAGAAACAATTATTAGTGTGGTATTTAGCAAGAGCTTATTTATTAGTCATTAACCATGCCATAAATAACATTCTTCATTCATAGTGTATTGAACTGGAGGTCATTTTACGAGAATGCCGCAATAGTACAATTTGGTAATGTATTTAATAACTGATAATTAATTAACGAAATGACTCACTTTATGGCCTTCTTCGTACTAAAATACCAATAAGCTTTCCATCATTGTGCTGTTAATAATTATATACTGCATAGACAATCTTGTTTTCCCAAATATCGCAAAAATATTTTTATTTGTGTCATTCAAATATGGGAAAATAGACATCCGCAATGAAATCTGAAATCAATGAATGACAATGAGTCAGCCAAAAATAGAAATGAGCATGAGAATGATTTATGCATGCTTTGCAGCCTTAACATCTCACATCACCGTGTAGTGTGGCGTGGTGATTTTGTAAGATGATCTTTTCACTCACACTTACATAAGTCTTCCTTGGTACATATTTTTCGCAAATGATGAATACAGCGAATTGTCTAAACAAAATTAAAAATGAGGAGTCATCAAAGTTCACTGTAGTGTATCTTGGATAAATCATATCAAGTCAATAACGAAACCTATAAAAATCCCTGTCTAATGCAAAAGTCTTGGCTTAAGCGAAGGAGACCCATTCAAATGTATTAATTCTCGGATCACTGATAAAAGAGGAAAAATAGCTAGAAGTAATTGATTTATTTATAAAACAAATCGAGGTGAGAAGTCATTGTAAACTAGAAAAATCAGGATGATGCAGTCTTGCTTGTGTGAAGGAGTGCTTCTGGAGAGATAGATAGAATGAGCTCTTGAAGTATTCGCATAATTTCTTGAATTTGTGAATCGATTTTATGTTAACCTCAATCTGACACAACAACATGTTACTTTTAAATATACATATTTTATTCATTATTTGTATTCAGCGTTAATCGTTATATTTACAACTCGCATCACAGTTCGCGGCCTTATCTTTATCTCACGCCATGCACGGCACGCCATAACAGCATAATCAGCCACACCAACGTACGAAGTAGGTACGACGTAGATAACGTAAATAGACATGATATTTATTCTATATGCAAATTGTTTTGTTTTCGTGTTCCTGATAGATAAAGGATAACATTATTTCGGAACTGAAAACTGAACTATAGTTGACTGACAAAAGGTATTCAATTCAGAAGGGTATCATGAAAAAATGAAAACTAATTTAGCAATATATCTTGTTTTACTATTATTCTTGGCTAGGAATCACCTTTTATAGAAACATTATGCACAATTTGTACTAAAGATTAATCTATACTTTATCTTTTGTTGCAAATGGTCAATCCTAATACCTGAAAATTAAAAATTAAACATCATGCTGGGAAAGTTAACCCAGAGTAATTTATAGTCTTGAATTATCAGTAAAAGAAAAATCTGTATCATCATATTTTTAATTAACTTTCCGTATTACGCAATTTTTAGCAAACGAGTCAAGGAGCTGGAATACTTCTCATGGTTGAAGATAGTGACGCACCAGGAGGTCCTACAACACGAACACTGAATCCTGTTTTTGAGTTCGGAGACATTCCAGATCCCCCTACCGATTTTTCGTCACGGTAAGATGATGTGCATGATACTACGTTTTGTGATAGTATTTCTTGTGCTATATGGTGGTTTTTTCGGGATGAAAGTTCTGTTTTTATCTCAGATCATGTCGTACAATATATTTCAACATTCCTAACATGTTTTTGAATTACTTAGTACTTGTGTACAAACACTGGTAAAGTTGTTGAGCATTTTCAAATTTTCTCTCACTCACCTAGAGTTTCTGGAACTGATTTAAATGCGTTTTAGATTAATCGCGTTCAAGTTTATAGAGCACTTAGGTACAGAGGTATAAACTCTTCGTTCTCATTCATTTCACACAGCAAGCTGTTTAGAATATAATTTGAGTTTACATTGCACATACATAATATGTGTGTCTGCCAATATATAGCCAATTAAGTTCCGGTTAACAATCTATTGTACATACTTTATTAAAATTAATACGTGAATCTAGCTCGTCATGCTTTATTAGTGACTCTTTGTGTGTGTATTTGTGTCTTCTTTCAGTGCAAAACTGCTAAGTGCATTCACACAACAGCAATCATAGTATGGACGTTGCTGCGCACATAAAAATGACATACATAGTTTAGATGTTTGGATTACCAGCAGACAAATATTTGTTAAAATAGATCTTTTATTTTCAGTACTCTTTCAGTAGAAATAAAACAACTCAGAGAGGTCCCATCGTTTGTAGGATCTGCCCCAGCAGACATTTCAGGGAGTCCATCTAAGAAAGTGCAGTTTGAAGTTGGTGAGTAATCCGGGCATTTATGTATATTATTTAAGTGTAGTATTGCTTTTGTGTCCTCAAGGTCATCCTATTCCATTTCTCTTCGAACCTATCCTGTCATTACGCCCGCGTAGCATTTTGTTGGCATTTTAATTTGCTAAATTGTACTCTACGTAAACAGTATTTATACATTTGATAGTCATAAATCATTTGATTAACGAGTTAAATCCTGTTAGCTTGTGCATTTGTATCCTTGAGTATGACAAATACACACGCAAAATGCCAGAAACAATTTGCTCTCCATGCGATATTTTGTGTTTGTGTTGGCTGTGCAATAAAGTTTAGCAAAGTTGCATGCAGTAGTACGGTTATACACTTGATAAAAGCTAATTTAATAGGTTTGGATAAACTCATATTAGATTACCTATGTACATTATGTAGGTTTTAGTATAACTTTATTTACATGTTTCAATGCAAACAGTCCTTCCGTTGTGGGGAACTTATGGATTCATTTAACGTTCTAAGTTACATGGATCACATTCTATAAATCAGCGGACTATACGGCATGTGCTACCGATCAACCTGTTTTTTGTACACATAAAATACAAACACAAGCCATGTCACTGTTAGGCTCTCTTATTTCACAGTGACTCACGGGCAGTGGAAAGAGTTAATGGAAAAAGTTTGCGTGTACTCTTTTGCACAATCATTTCACAGTCAACAACAGTCATTGCATTTGTTTAGTTAGCAGATGAAGGTGGTTATTTTTCAGCAAACCTGACCATTTGAGTTATCACATCATTTCCCTCGCTCGATAGCGGCTTAAGTTGTATTTGCGTGTTCTTGACACAAAGACACTTGCGTTAAATTCCCTACAATAATACAATAATAATAAACCCAAATACATCATTATTGACACTTGTATTTGAATCTGTGTCAGGTAAAAAAATAAAATCTAAAAAGTGATGAATTTGCGGTAATTCTCTTTTTGTCATGTATTACCTTTCAATACTTTCCTCCCCGTAAACCACTTTTTACAATCAGTTTATTGATTAGGATACATACTGATAAAGACCATGACATATAACTAGCTTATAAAATATTGATGCAATCTTTTATGTGTTTTAAATCGGAGCATGGGTGGGTGGGAAATTAAATGGATTGGGTTAGTGAGATTGAAACTGAATTCCACTCTGAAAATTGAACTTGATGAAGGTGCAGTTATTATTGATAACTCTAAGACCGGATTGCGTGACGACTGAGTTTTTTTCCTAAGCTTGACGCAAATGATTTAGAAAATATCATGAAATTCAAGTCATTTAGCTGCAACAGATAGGATTAAGTGTGAAAATCAGTGTTTTAGAGGTTGCAGAAGGTGTCAAGTGTCAAGAGCATTACTGATATAGACACGTATTTAATGTATAACCAAACCAAGTATAAACGCCAGACCAGCTCAATTTGAAAAATGTGATCATTACTTCCAGTGTAGTTCCGAGAGCAAAACATAAAAAACTAGACGAGCTCAGGACTCATTATCAGAAAAGCTTCTGAAGTTTGTTGTAATATTTTCATGAAATAGAAATTGCAGCACGTTCATGTAAACCTGTCTTAAAATCGTTTTAAGCCGTACTTCTGGTTTTGCCTACAGTCTGTTTAAATATAAATGTGCAACGATGCGAAAAACGGGAAGAATATCAACACCGTTGACGAGACGGGCTTCGGATATTTACCCAGCGAGTAATTACTCTGTTTCCTTTTCAGGGGGTGAAGGCGACGATGACAGTATGAGTTTGAGACTGGAAAAGTAAGTTCAACTTCAATCCGTTATTTTGTTAACTTTCCTACATATTGAAGGTTTGAAAAAATTCCTCTGTCCCCAAAGTGATCCTTCTTTCATTGCTCTCCCATTCCTATTGTCCACACCTTTAGTGTTTATGTCGTATCTCGTATCAGCCAGCACACACATTTTCCCTATAAGTACAATGACCAAACCAAAAACCTGAAGTCTTATAGGGTAAAAATTACCACCCTGCTAGTGGAAAATTTTCATTACGGATGAAATATGTATATCATCCAAAGGATCACAATGGTTCGATCCCTATCCGGGTTCAAAAGTGTGTCAGTGTTAATCCTTCTAGTCTAATGCTTTGAATTCTTAACCTCTAATCCTCCTGGAGGGTTCTTTCACTAACAAAAGAAATCGTTTGATTATAATAGGTACTGTGATTTGTGATGACTATGACATACTTGCCCCTGAAAATATATACATGTTGTGAAACAAGTGCATATTAACAATTTATTTTTACATTCTACAGGGCGGAATTTTTATTGTACTTATTTGTGTGTATGTCGATGTCTTCAATCGCGCTGAATCATTCATACCATATGTACCTTATTCTATGCCTCCATACATTCATTTGAATGAACCTATTTTTCATGTATTTGTATGCATACAAGTAGATCACATATTATGGATTGATTTTTCTTTATAGCATGACCCAATCTAATCCCAGTTTACCTAACAACTTATCATCATCAGGAACAGAGAATCCAACAATTACAAACACGAGCACATCTACTTCAACTAATAATTCAGGAGCTCCTCCTACTCCTGTGAAGAGTAATCGTGCGGAAGGTCGTGATTACTTACTTCAACCAAGTGCCACAGTCGCCCTTCTTCCATCGATTGCTGAAGAAAGGCAGCACAGAAACGGCTTTCCAAATAGTCCGTACCACAAGAGTATTAGTCTAATTGAGCAACACCAGAAGTTCATGTCACCTCCAGCCGACTTTTCTACTGATAAAGATGATGCGCGATGTGAAGGCTGACCTCACCTCACCATCGCAATCACCTTCATTTCAATTACATTATTTCATATCATTCTCTCACATTCTCTGTTACTTATATTATTTTACATGAATGCCTAACTATATGCCTAGATATATGCCTAGTTATTCATATTCTTGCCAGTTCTTATTACTATGCAATATGTAGGTCAGTGGTGGCGTTACGAAGTAAGGTAGGTGCTGCATGACT
>JAHZNA010003684.1:0-12381 GCA_027743935.1 Sinodicranocentrus sp. ZH6 | reverse complement strand
TTGCTCATGTTTGCAACTATGAACAGCTGGGAAAAGATAAACAAACGGGAAATCTGTACAAGAGCTGCTGGAACGGAAATACTTCGCTTAACTATAGTAAGTACTTAAAATGCACAGCAATACAGCTCTCGTAAATACATACATATTGCGTACATTTATTTTCTCAGATGTCACAGATTCGGATGGATTGGAATTCAATGAAAGGAATAAAGTATTTCAATTAACAATACAATAAGTTCCAAATAGCGTAAATTAGCTTAGCTAGTGCCAGCTAATATTTTGACGTAAATGTTGTAAAGGCAAGTGAAGAAAGAGCTTTTCATTCTGACATCTGACAGTAAACAGCACTGACAGTTAGTCTCAGCTCATTTACAATGTAAGTTGGTTATCGTGTATCGTGTTAAACATTTTGAACTTCAAGTAATATTTATTGAAGTTATATAAAAATCCTAAGCTTTACTCTGATTTTATTTATCAAGGTTTTCTCATGGAAAAGAATGATGACCGCAGGAAGGAGGAAGTAGATTGTTTGTCAAAAACGTTTGAGACCTTGGTTAAATATAATCTAACTGCCACCTTTCGCTTCTGTAATGTCTACTCTGAAGCAGCGAAGAAACGGTTTGACTCGTACACAAATCCTACGTTCACGCCGGAAGCGGAAAGGTTTTTTAATGCTTCTTGATGAGATAGTTAAGCCGGAAATGGACATAATTGACATTTCAGAGCACACCACCATGGTAGTAAATACTATTAGTCAGCAAAATATTTCTATCATACCGCAAATTCGTGAATATATCAAGGCGCAAAAGGAGCCGCTTATACTGGAAATCTCAAAAAATCGTTCAAGAGAAAAGCAAAAAATAAAGCTTTCAAAGAATGATAAAAGACAACCAGAGCCAACACGACCATCGTCACACGGAATTCCTGAAGTCCATTCGCTTCATCAGCCAGTTAAATACGAACAAATATTCATTGGCAATGAGGAGCCTCCTCATGCATCGTCATTGGTGGCATATGATTCCAACATTGAGCTAATGAATTTTGTAGAAGAACCCATGGAGGATAAACAATTTGAAATTATATTTTCTGATTCTATTCAACAAGCTGACGTAGACTGTGACAATATAATTCATTATACAGCAGAGAGTCCTGCCGTTTCCCAACATTCGGGCCCTGTCAATGTTCCAAACTCGTTTCCTCTGTTTCAGTTGGTTCATACAGGAGAAGTTCCTGAGGATATGCAACAGGAAATCGTTAGACTTATTCGACAAGCGAATCCTCAGCTTGATTTGAATAGCATTACTTTTAATTTTAAGTCGCCTGAAACAGTAGAAATAATTGCTAATGTAAACTCGTAAAATGCGTATTAACGCATAACAAATGAAAAATACTAATACTAAACCCATTTAAACTTTAAACCGTGTAGAGTAGAGTTCATAATTATGTATAGACTTTAAAAATGGATGTTTTTGTTTTGTTACAGTTATTATTTAATGCTACTCACAATACTAACAATTTTTGGTATACTTTTATACAAGGCGTATGTAAAAATATATATGTATTTTTTGAAAATATATGACTTTATATAAACACTTAAAAAAGTGCTATGTACGTTTATACAGATTATTCCTGTGACTGACAAGTTTACTTCTCACAGGCGTGTTTTTGTTTAACGGTATTTGACGGAATGGCTAATGTCATATTTGATGTGTTAGCTCGCGTATGGGCTACTACTGACACCAGAGTGGGATGAAGTATGGTTCCTAAATTGGAAAGCGATACTTCTGGCATTACCGAATTTGTGAAAGGCCCTAAACTCGTGAGTACAGTTTTGTCTTGCGTAGTGTCAATGCCCGATATAACGGTTCCATCTTCTAAATGAAAAGTTGATAAGGCATTTGCAGCGGCAGGATCAGTAGAAATCATTAAGGTAGAATTAAGCTGAGACTCGTCCTCTGCAGTTTGGTGTACATCTCCAGCAGCGGTGGAAAAAGCAGGTCCGACATGAAGCGTTAATGTATCGTCTTCAGTTTCTTCTAAATCCTGGTGAACATCGACCGAATTTAAGCCATCATCTCCTTCACATAAGCTGTCACGTATTTCTCGAAGCAGCACATTTCGCTCGTGCATTAACGTCAGAGCATTTTCATGAAATTGAGTTATTTTATGCATCATTTGTTCGTTTTGTTTGGTAACAGTTTCAATAAATTTTTGTAAAGTGTCATCAGTGGCATCATCACCACTCTTCTTTCCAGACTTTCCATTTTTACGTTTAAGTGAACGTTTCTTCGCTTTAACTGCAAGTGAGTGACGGTAAAGAGATACGGATGATGTTGATGCTTGCACCGGCTCTGGGGGTTTAAATCGCACGGGAGGGTCTATAAATAACACATTTGAATCTAATTCACTTCCAGTTGGTATTTCAGTTCCGTCAGCTACCAGGGAATCTGTGTGGTCTTGCACTCCAACAATATCCGTTTCAGGGCCAATCTGCAGGGATTCTTGAGTGTGTCCTACATGTGACGCTGACTGAATCGTATCTATTAGCTGATGATGATGGGCGATAATATTTGGATCACCCATTACCGTTGTTCTGTAAGGGTTTTTTTTATTATACAGACCTGCAGTTGTAATACAACCATTGTTGAGTAATTGTACAACCGTTAGCGCTTCTGGAAATGCGTCTGATCCATTCAACGAGAGCAACTCCAACATAGAATCGTAAAATGGCCATTTCACTCGTTTCCAGTTACTAGTTGGATCCTGCTTCTGTTCTTCTATGCCTTTAAATGTCCTTATCATGTTACTCCATTTCTTTCGACAATCCTCTGGCGTCCAAGCGTAGCCTGTTTCTTGAAGTTGCTTTGCTACATCAACCCATACTTCTTTTTTTCTTCGTCGTTGATTTTGGAATTCAGGAAGGAAAATGTTCATCAGCTTCATGAGTTCTGTAGTGTCTTTGTCCGACCACTGTCTGACTAAGAATATTATAAAAATCATCATTATCATTAACAATATTTTATGTTGCATGTCTTCACAATACACACACTTTACATTTGTGGTTTTTTGCACATGAAACATGAAAATCGTTTAGATTTTACATTTTAGTAAAATACCTTGTTCGTCATCCCCTTGCCTTAAGGTAAGAACCACAGTTTTCCCCCGTTTAAAATAGTTTTGTATACTAAAAGAATCCATGTTGTACGTTTTTTTCTCTAATTTATTGGTCAAGTCAAGATACTTATAAATGTATTACACATACATATAGTCAGCAGTACATGTTTTGCTCCTTGCTCAATTTTCTAAACTGCTAAACTATAAATCTCGTTTTTTCTCGTCTTTTCAAACAAATTTGATAAGGCTTCCTGTCATATCATAAGGGTCCGTAAAATACGAACACATGATGAGGATTTCGATTACCACAACGTGAATAGACTTTATTTATACGTCTAAATTTACAGGACATAAAACGTGAAATTGGATGAAATCAATCAAAACCACAGAAAATTTAAAACCATCGAATGTCGAAGGTTATGAATTTTTCATGATTATGCAATGTTATGTAACTAGATTACATGATATTCATATGACGCTAGACGTTATCAAAAGAATTGAATGACCGAAGGCAAATAACTGCTCAGTTCCCCTTTAGTTCCCCAGTTTGAGGTACTTTTGAGGCTCCAGATTATCCGTATACGAGCTACAGAATTCTAGCTCACAATATTTGCTGAGGCACTTTTGTCTTCAGATCTTCCCACTACTAACTCACTTTGTGCCCAACTTTGATGTCCGCTTGCTAGCATGCACAATGTACGTGCACCAATGATAGGTACAAATACCATTCACTTTTATTGTATGCCCCTTATGCCTCTTAAGTACAAGGTATATTAATATATTTAATATGCCTTTCCATTAATTATTTACAAAAGAACGGGTAATCTAATTTCTAATTCTAATTTAAATGTAGGTAAGTAGGTAGTATAGTAGTATTCCACCTGAACACGAACAAAATGTATATGGATCAGAAGGAAATTCAAGATTTTGAGTTTAACTCACACTACCAAACTCAACAGACCACTACACCAACAATTTTAGAAATATCTATTCTCCACTGACTGTCCAAATGTTTCAGTAAACAATGATAAGCAAGAACATAAAACTACCAGTTAGTAATTACTTTATTTAAATATGCTAAAACACAAGTTTTATATCGATTCTCATTGTCCATCAGAATATTTACCATAATTGTAGATTACACATATTAAATTTTGTGACCCAAAGCTGAAAATTTGGAAATCATAACTTGCTTTTAGATATTTAAAGATATCTTTAAATGTAGTTAAAATGATGAAATGGATAATATTCATTGCTCTTGAATTGAATCTGTGATTATAATGTCTACCTATGAATTTATTAAAATATTACTTATGACTGAACAACTGCAACCCGAACCCTGGAAGTGAATCCTTGCAATAGACGTGTATATAGTGCAAAAAAGTATTTTAAATCTTACTTAATAATAAAGTCTTTCGCAACTGTGTAAGGCATTATTATGCTACTTACAGCACACCACTTGTACGTTTAATTTTAATGTGAATAATTCTATAAATGTCTAAGAAAGTTTTAAAATCTATATTGGCAGTTGCAAATATCCATGGACTATTGTCTAGAATTTTATACTCATTCATACTGCTTGTATATTTAAGACAAGGCGAAGGTAAGCCTGATCTGATAATATTTGTGCAGCATTATCACAAGCTAAAGCACAAGTGGACAATATAACTACGGAAATGTCATGATACAGTCAATGATGAAATCAAAGGTGGTCTTGAAAAATGTAATGGTGGTTGAAACTGTGATAAAATAACATCTTCTCAACTTTCACTTTGAGGGTTGGTAAGGACATGAGAATTCTTCTGAAATCTTTGTGTCGCGTCCGGCTCCAAGAATCCACAAATCCGACAGCAAGGTCAAACATTTCTGCTGCGATCGACAAAATTCTGTTTTTAAGTCAACGACATACATTAAAATATGATAAGCGTGCCAAGTATACTTTAAAATTAATATAAATATAATATAATATAAATATAATTATTACACAAATCCAGCGCTGGCGCAATCGACAACCCTGTAAATTATAAAGAGTGAGTAAATTGTAAAATTTTGTCATGCAATATAGAAGCAGGCAGGCATACGAGAAATCCTTGTGATCTCTCATTGCCCCTTTGTGAAGAGTGCAAAACGATCAAGGTATCAACTGCGTTGCTCACGTATATGTGCAGCGGGGTTTGAATTTGCTTTTACCTATATGTGATAACTAAACGGGTAAATTCCCCATATTGCACACTTGTGTGCACAACATTTAAATTCCCATATTGCACACTTGTGTGCACAACATTTAAATTCCCCATATTGCACACTTATGTGCAAAACATTAAGGTTACATACATTGACACATTACACACTTGTGTTCAGAATGTTGTCCATTGCACTTTAATTATTTGCTAATTATGCCTTCTCTTCAGGCAACAACTGCGAACCAATAGTAACTGTCGATAAAACGGAATCAGTTACATCATAGCGAACTAGATTATCATCTCATCACCAGTAATAATTTTTACCCATAAACCCATTTATTACCCTAATGGATATGTCAGGATTCCAGGAAATTCCTCGATGAAAATTTTGTTCATGCTCCGAATCAAAACATATCTGCAAATGTGACAAAAAAATTATCCATAGTGTTTGGTTTCTTGAATACTTTAATGTAATAAGGTAAACTACTTAACACTGAGGTATTACCCGCTAGGAATTATTCCACACATTGAGCAAAGTTTAATTAAAGGTATAGCAAGTGGAGACATGCAATCATTGAATAAAGTGCAAAGAATTTGCAAAGATCGAAACGTTTCAATAGCGGTTCTGGGCTTCCGGAGATCATCACTCGTGTAATCACTATCATTGTTATTGCTATAAACACCAAATTAGGCATTATGCAGCGCATTTGGAAATCTCCAATAGACTACATTAGCTCAGTATTTACCATAAACTTACTGCGATTCACGAAGCCAAAACTGAACAGTATTTGTGTGCGCCACAACTATCCAGGATGTAAACATATATATCGTAATGACCTGACCAGCCATGATGAAATCCTGAATCGCACCGGGAATGAGCCAATACCACGGCTTCGGGTAAATATATGAGAATAAATACCACGGCTGAAAGGGCATCATCAAAAATAACACCACGGATGCCAAAACCTGACTACAGTTAGTAGGAATAGACAAGTTTATTAGAAGGCGTCCTCCATTTTTTAGCCCTTCTGTGTGCAGTAAGAATTTTTCTGGAAAGTTTAAAAACAAATACTATTTATTGTATTTCAGCAAATAGTGGAACCTGACTTGATAAATAATATTAGTGTAATTACCAACGTTCTCTTGGTTAAACTTCAACATAGTATTTATGTACTGACGCATCTGTGGATAACAAAAAAAATTAATGTCCTTATCATTTTCTAAACACTTGGTTCGTGGTTTGATAATACCATAAAAGATCTCAAAATAATTTCTCATAAACTCACCTCGTCTTTGTAAATGTACATACTTATGTTGAAGCAGACGCAACAAATGTACCAGTAAACGCTGAAAGTACTCATGAAAACTTCACGGTAGGATTTGTTCTTACCTGATTCCTGACCTGTCCGGGCAAAAAATGAGTAAAACTGAAATAGTGCAATGCAGAATGTTTGAATTGTGACGAAAAAATACTGAACGTTCCACAGTTTTTCCAGTATAGGGCTCCATTTATCTATCCGACGTTCTTTGTTGTTCCACTTGAATGGAAACGTTCCTGATGCTGCCCCCAGAATTAGGAGCTGACGAAGCCTATTCATTGCCGTTTTATCTAAGAAATTGGGTCGCTCCTTAATATATTTCCACCGGGTTTCAGAAAGTGTGGGGTTCGAAGCTTTATCACCAGAACGACCACCACCATCGTCGTCCCAACCCTCTTCCGGGTCTGCGTGGAATGATGGATTTCTTGTAACTCTTTGTTCTAAACCGTTATCTGAGTGGAAGATACTCCGATTGTTCGTGAAAGGACGCGAGGACATTCGGATCCGAGTATCATTATCCGTTTTACTTGTTATTGGACGGTTTTTTAAATCTGAAAACAGTGTTCTACCGTCAAAGTTATCATCTAGCTCGTTGTAAGTAGCTGTTGTAAGGCCATTTACCTATGTTTTAATAAAATATTGTTAATTTTTCCCTTAGCCTTGTTTGTAAAAAAGAAAATCAATGAGATAAAATACATACTTTAGCGAGATTACGCTTCTTCCTCTTTCGTAGAGTTCCTGTTTGCTGCATTGTAAGTTTTTTTTAATTATGAAGATTATTTCTTCAAATCAAACAATTTGACAAAATCGTTTGCAGGCTGCTCGTTTCAGTAATCAAGAAGATCTGGTAAAGTTTAAGTAAGGTTAAGATAATAAAGAGGTGTCTAAATATATGTATCCATATGAGGTNTTTTTTTTAATTATGAAGATTATTTCTTCAAATCAAACAATTTGACAAAATCGTTTGCAGGCTGCTCGTTTCAGTAATCAAGAAGATCTGGTAAAGTTTAAGTAAGGTTAAGATAATAACATGGTGTCTAAATATGTGTCCATATGAGGTACTTAAGATAAGATTTTAAATCTTAATAGCTGGATTTAGTTACTCGTAGTCAGTTTAGCGTGAATGGAAACGATGTTATTGCCAACTACAATTTCATCCTTAAAATCCGTTCCAGGTTTAGTTCTTCATGTACGGAATATTAACAAAAGCTCCATGGGCAGCTTGCCCTGAGAAAACAATGAGCGTAGAAGTGACAAAATCCTCCTTTTTACAAAATGTAGCATGAACATTTAACCAAGCCACTTATGTTGGAATAGTGGAAAGTATTAAACACGTGCATAATATGTAATTTTAATGTTCATGTTCAGCACATCTTTCTATTTTAATTATGAAAACTTTGAATTGTCGTTTGAATTGATGACAAAGAATAAACACACTGTAAGGAAAATTCGGAATGGACATGGAATGGTTGAACATTTTAATTTCTGTGAATAATTTTATGCAGATGCACTACCCCTAACCCTATGTTTAAATGACAATTATGCTGAATAATCTCAAAACACCGCTTGACCGGACGGGTCAACTGGGTTGAAATGTATCCCATGAAAGATGTTGATAAAATGTCATTTCATTTGTCAAGGTATATATTACCAAATCGTGTAGACAGACAGACGGACATCCATGCTCAAATACTAACTAGCTTGAAATTGACTTTAAGCTTCCAAATAATCAATCTGATTTAACAGACCAGTAATCACATCAGACATTTTTTGCTATTTAGAGGATTAACAATTCATTTAACACCGAAGCTTTCACTGAGAATCCATTTCCCTCGACATTATTCAAGAGTAAATTCAAGACCCGCAATCAATTTAGTGCCAGAAAACAACTCGGCGTGTTAATTTAATCACCGTGTTATCAATTTATACTCGAAAGAAGACAAGATTGACTGCATTTTTCGTTTTTGTGGAAAGTTTTATGATTCGTCGAAAGAGATAGTTTCATTGCGGGAAATCGCAAAAACAAACTATTTCAAATTTCAACTATGTTGATAGTGCAATATAAACCTTTCTAATTCTACTAGCTTGTAGAATCAATTATTATCAATACTTCATTTCGACTATACTTAACAATTTCAGTAGCTACTTTTACTTAATGCATCTGGAGCTGGTCATGTATATTTTCTGACTGAATGACTGCTACTAGCTGTGAAAATGGCGTGTCGCATGTTTCCAAACTAAACTGATTGTGAGTCTGAATAACGACGGCGTGTCGCATATTTAAAACCGAATTGATTGTGAGTCTGAAGAATGGCCTTAATGAATTTAAGAAATTTAAAGCTAGTTTGAAACGATTTGTCCCCTTCCTTATGTTGAACTTATGTACCCACTTAAATTCCTTTTTAATTAACCATAAGTACTTGATGGAGTAAGAGTCGTAAGAATTATAAAAGTTAGGTTTCTTTACTCACTGTCAGTAATATTTGAAAGGTTATATTGCCACTTGCGAAACTGTTAAATGCCAGTCATTATATGTGTTTTACATGTACATTTGATGTCTTAAAATAAGACTAGATTTTGAAGTCTCATGTAAGTAGGTACCATTTTGACTAGCCATTTACAAAAATATTATTAAATAGTCAATTGAACTTTGAAAAAAGGAATGGTGTTGGAATTTGGAAACCAAAATAAGATACAATCGACTTCCCACTTCATTTCATAGTTTGACTATTAAAATTCTCATGAAATCATGTTCAAGGCTCAAGTCTTTCTCCAGGAGTCAGTAAAGCCGTACCTCAAATCCAACACTTCGGCTACTGCTGCTAATGACAGAGATGAATGGTAAATCATATGAATTCTCAATTCATGATAATCTAAATATTTCCCAAATACGTAGTAGCTCACACGGAAGATAATTATACTTTATACTCATGTACATAAATTTACGATTATGGCAGAAGATTGCACTTTAGTCATTTATGAAGTACTCACTTACCCGCACGCAGCAGTAGCACTATTTGAACAATCAAGCGAATTATTTGAGATGTGTAACTGCAACGTGGAACAAACAAAAAACTCGATACTCATTTCAGTCATTATTAAACAACTTTACCTTCAGACAAAAAATAAAATTAGATAGTACTTCAAAAAAGTAGTGATTTATACTTCAAATGAATGCATAACCACGAGGGATTTGTCTAGTTAAAAATATGCATTTTTATTAGATTGGCTACATGGGGTATGCGGTCATTGAAACGAGTACACATAATTTGTAAAAAAAAATTAACTTCAATCGCAACGTAACTTTAGGATACCTTAAGTCATTTTTGGTATATCAACTATCGTTGTGATTACGCAAGAGAATGTAATAAAAAAATGCGAAAACAATGAAGCTGTCAAATATTCTTAACCTAATATCCCCTTCAGTTTATTTTTCTCCAACAGAAAATAAGCCGGACTGAAATAATCTCCATATGAAGGCAAGGCAGACCAGAGAAGTGATGTCCTAAAAAAGCATTCAAAATGCCACGTTTTGTGGAATCATATGGAGCACGAAGATTTTTAAACATTTTCTCTTGTGACGCACTAGTAGGAAAGGATGAATTAACTACGTGCATTGGTATATGTAATGTAGTGCTCTTGTGGTGGTAGCATCATTAATTTGATTTATTAAAACCACTGCGTTTTGTTTGACTTTATAACAAATTCTAAACGTTCCATAAGAAAATTTCAAATCCGCAGCTGAAACGGAAAACGTGTTCTAAAGATATTGCTTGCTCAATTCGTACTTAATACCAATTTTAAATGTATGCATTTGTGGTACATTAAAAATACATATGAATAAGTTTATGTATATTACGCCCTACCCTACCCGTAGATTCCGCTAATTATGCTTGAAAGTAATTCCAGGATACCTTTTGATAGAAGATATAAGAGAAAGAGAAACATTTTGATAGAAGTTTCCCCCCTCTACTCACAGGAGAATATTTCAAAAATGAATTTAAGGAAAGATGTATCTGCCATAATGTCTCATGTTTGGTACAAATCTATTGACTAGGATGAAGGAATAAAACTGAAATTCACGTATTAAGACAATATTCTTTCCATATAAATTCATTTTGCCAAATTTGGCTTGGCAATGCAAATTTAGCAAATAAAATGCTACCCATATCCCACCCTTCACTAGAAAACCGGGTCAACTAGGATGGCATATATTCCAGGAAAGCTGTCGATTCAAAAGTGTAAAAATTTTGTCAACGCATACATGACCAGAATCGTGCTGCGGATAGGCAGACGGACGATCATTTTTGTTCATGTCAATAATTAATTGACAAGGGAATAAGTGATAATCAATCAGACATGAGACTGGCTGGCTTCGCAAATGAAAACTACACATCAGAGTAGAACAGAGAACTATTCAAGCCATTTAATGGTTGAATATGAGAAATTTCTAAATCTTTTAGCTTGAAGCTTGTAGTATTAATCAATTCTTCATCAAGATTCTAATCAATTCTGATAGCTTCCTTATGTACTTAATACATTTGGAGCTTGTCATGTCGCATATTTCCAGACTAATCTACATATTCTGAACCGAAAGTTAAGCGGAGTACGTAGTGGCCTAACCACATCAGATCCGAAAATCTGAACCTAGTTTTTGTAACGATTTTCAATTTTCATCTTCCTTATATGTATACCTGCCCACAATACCAATACATATACAGATACAGACTATATAGTACTTTACTTTGGAGCGTACTTAATAAACCATCGATTACTATTACTTATACTTATATACATTTCCATAAAATGATTTTACAAACAAACGATCGGTTTGCCAATGTAATTCCTAATTTTTAATGACAATGCAAGCTTTGTTGTATCAATGCCCATTTTTTATTCTCCCAAAATATACTTAGATAACTGATTGATAATTATCCTGCAAATGTAATGTTTTGTGACCCGAAGGCCTGAATAGCACTAACTTTTAAATACCAGTGATTTATTTATTACAGACCACGTCATAATTAGATCCAATCATAACCCACGTACTTAACTAAGAATAATTAAACAGATCTTCCAATTAACATTGTAATGACACGAATACGATACATTATAGGTTCACTGCTGAACAAACATTTGCTCCACATGCATACATCCAGAACTGTATAATGTATATAGTTAAAATGGTGAAGTCAGATTCAGATATACTCTTGATTCTGTGGTTTTGTGCTTTATGCAGGTTTCTCAAATCTTTGGACCGCGTGGGTACAAAATTTGAAACTTTGATTCGATTCGATGTACAGTTATAATTTTTAATTATAATACTGTGAGGGAAACAATTAAATCGCCATTACAATTATTGAAATTGCAAAAACTAAAACTACAACCGCTCATGCAATTTATGTGCCAGCCAAACTACATATTAAATATGCATACCATAATTCCATTTGAAAACATGGCATTAACAAACCCTTACAGTTTTCCATGTAATGTGCACCTGTTATTTTTTAAAGTTACTTGTTTTTGGATCCAATTGCAAGTTCAATCACGAGAGACTATGTAGATAACTAGTCAAAAACACAGCTAGACATAATTACTACGGAAATGTCATGATACAGTCAATGATAAAATCAAAGCTGGTCTTGAAAAATGTAATGGTGGTTGCAACTGTGATAAAATAACATCTTCCAACTTTCACTTTGAGGGTTGGTAAGGACATGAGAATTCTTCTGAAATCTTTGTGTCGCGTCCGGCTCCAAGAATCC
>JAHZNA010003683.1:0-42020 GCA_027743935.1 Sinodicranocentrus sp. ZH6 | reverse complement strand
TGTAACTCTACTACGCAGTAGTGAGAGTACCTGAATAGTGGGTATTAAATCTTATGCTAAATATGTGTGTAAAATGTATACTTAAAACTAGGTTAAAACTAGCTATTGCTACAACATAATACTACATGATGAATTTACATGCGCAGGTATATATGTGCAATTTAATTTAATCTTTTTGTACATGTGTTTATAATCCGTGCAACTAAATCTTGAATGATAATATAAGGGGAACTTAATATTTTATGTGCTTTAGATAACCTACAAGATCAATAAAAAATAAGATGAATCGGAAAATCTGGCCATGAGCTAGAATATTCAAAGGAACTTTTAAATCCTCGAATCTCATACTGGACAAATGTCCCTTTCTCCGAATTCAGATTCAGACGCATATACCACAAAAGGATGATCAAGGATGGTATTTATCTGATACAACAATGGTGGTTATTTATACGCTGGGAACAGAAAATTTTCCAACCCTTTGCCTTTGTATTTTTTCTCATACATGGTGAATTCTTGTCATGCATAATTATTTTTGCATACATTGAATTTTCTACTTTTTGAAAGCAAAGAATAATGGGCTCCCAGTGGTTTGCGAATTTCTCACTTGACTCTGGACAACAAGCGCTTCTAGAAATGCAATATGGGATAGTGTCCCATTTCTTTCCTTCTTTGTAGGATTGTATCCCTTGTTCTATAGGCACGTACGACAGTTTTCTCAAAATACAGTTCCACTAAATTTTCCAAGTGCCAAACTGTTCTGAATAGATAACTAAATAGACAATTTAAGGATAAGTGAGTTTTCGACGTGTACCTCGAAAAATTTGACTTTGACAAAGAATTTTGTGTGTACTGTGTGTACCGTTCTCTTTGGAAAAACCTTATTCCTATTTTTAGAAAGAAAAATTTTGCAAGGAAAATCGAAAACTACAGAACTCTCTGAGGAGTCATTTGTATTTTTTCGATGCTTCACTTTTTGGAAATTACCCTCCCTTCACACTCCATTAGGTAGCTCCAACTGGCTATAGGGTGTGAAGTAGTTGGACTTCACCATTTTGAAGGAACTTACTTTATCCCTTTTCCTATTCTAAATCCCTTAAATAAATGTCGTCTTCACTTCACACAACGATTTTTCTAAGAAGACGGATAAGCAGGTAGAGCTGACGATTGGGGAAAATTTTATAAATAGTTGTTTCTTTCCTTTATTGTTATCTTTTTCTTCTTTCTAAAAGAACTTTATGCATTTTAGGGTTTTCAATGCAAAAAATTGACTATACATTGTCACCCTTGCGCTCTCTCTCCTTTAACCTGTTTACTTTTGCAATTTTCCTTTTTCCTCAGTAAAATGTCTCCTTGCTTCAAGCCATTCTGAAGTATATGGCAATGACACGTTGTTCGAGACTAATGGAACCGGAAGAAGCTTCACTTTTGTTATCGCAAAATTTTTCTCATTCTTGTTCTTTACTCCTTGTTCTTTACTCCTTGAAATACACAAAGAATGCGACAAGCTCCAATTGTACCGTTTTAGCATTCACAACTACATACAAAGGACAGCTAAAACGCGAGAAAACAATGTGAATTTGAAAGCAGCATTCCATCCGCGAAAGCCAAGTCAGCTTTAGTAACCTGAAAACAGCACACGTACCTATTTAACCGGTTTTACTGACTGGGTAAAAGTTGAACTCTTAAGTGACATTTGCAGCAAGTTCCGGTGTACAGATAAACCCAGTTTACAAAATTTTCCAAAAATGGAATTGAAACTAGTAGTATTGCGCCCCATTTTGGGATTACTGGAAGCTTTACACTAGCAAACCTTAAAAGCCTAGTCTACAGTACATTCACAGTCGAATCCACAAAACCACCAGCAGCTACCTCATTGTCTGTTTGTATGTGAGGGAGCGAAAGGAAATGCAAATAAAGAGATGCCCATGACCCATGTATTCTTCCTACACAATACAATCCAATCCAGTATGATATAACTCTCTACAAATTCCTTGCCCAAAGCGAAAGCGTGAAGATAAAACCAAAGGAGTGGCTGGAGAAATGTCGTAGGTAGCTGATGGCGTAAATATATATGTCGAGCGGTGATACATGAAAACCACATCTAGAGCTGATTCCATCTCACCTTACCTTAATAACATTGAATTAAATACGCAAAGAAAATATGGCTTTATACCCAAAGAGAAAAAATCAAAAAGGAAAAATACATTTACATTCAACGACTGTTAAGGGCCCTGAAAGAAAATATAAACGACAGACGACGACAAGATAGTGAGTGAGAGCATTTGGAAAAAAAGAAATACATGGAGAGGAAAGTAGACAAAAGGACTCCTCCATCCAAACTCTGAGACAAATTGTCGTTCATGCGAGAGTGACATGGAAATTCCATTGTGTATGCCAGCAGCTTCTTTCTCCATCTTTCGCCAACAAGACGAAAAAATTCTTTGCATGATCACGTCCACGTTACTGACTTAACATAGAGATATACATGCATAAACTTATCCGCCAAATAGGATTAAAGGTGAGACATACAAGTAAACATCTTACGCAGATATGCATAAAGGGATGCATGTAAATAAGGTACATGTGGAATTCATATTGTTTCTTTACGACTCACTGACAACTCAGAGAAAGATATGCTGCACAGCTCATCTCATTTCTTTGAAAATACCTTTCCCGTGTTCCACCACTTAGCTTTATCTTTTTCTCGCCCGTTATTTTCAGCGCGTCAATTTATTACAAGGATAAAATCATCTGAAGTCTGTGAGTGTGTGGGCGGTGGAGAAGGATGATATGCAATTATACTTATAGCATACAGGCTTTCGTTCGCTGACGGAACTCAATCATTCTATAGGTTACATACTAAAATACTATAAGCACATTTTATTATCTAGACAAATGTAAGTAACCCTTATGTGGTTTCAGACGCGGTACAAAATTCATGGGGTGACTAGACCGTGTACATGTTAAATGTAGCTAACTTCGTTTATTCTATTATTAAACTCCTGTGATGTGTACGACTGATTTAGGATACTTTTCGTTTAGACTTTTGGAGATAAACCTATAAACCAATATGGAAATGGAAAGAGCCTACAAATCATTTAAATCACCAAGAAATGTATAAACATAATGCGACTTTAAGCTTAATACTTTTATCAAATTTTCTTATGTTTCTGCTATACCTATTTTCGAACTCATATGTTTCTTCTCTCTCGAGGTTTTTGCGGCTCAATGAACAAGGTTGAACTTTACTTGGAGAAAGCAAGATGAAAGCTGCCTGGAGTTAAGGAGCAAGATAAAATGGGCAGGACCTTTTCACAATGACTTTAAGACGACATGTACTCCTACACACTTGACAGCATATTCATGAATATCTTTTCCCACCGGAAGCGCCCGTTAAGTTATGACGTCATAGTCATGACTGATGGGTAATATATTCATGCATACATCATGTATGATACATGGTATATATATAAAAAATTAAAAAATTTATTGAAGCTGAATGATAACAAATAATATTTTTTTGTGAACAAGCCTGGCTAACTCAAATTAGCACACCCTGACGATATTAATCAATAAGGATTTTTTTCATTTTAACCTTTTCCTTTTTCGTAGTTTCAAAATAGTACAACTACTTATATGGATATTATGGTGGTTTGTCTACTCATTTGACAAGTGTGTAGAGACTTGTGGGAGAGGAAGGAGAAATAAAAGGAATTCCATTTGTAGGCAAATTTTATGGTTGCAATAATAAATGAAGGAGGAAATGGAGACTGAAACTCTTCATATTCAACTACTTTACTTTCAGAATTTTGTTTGCGTCAGAAGCACACACAATTAGCAATGTAAAGTGCACAGTTTACAGACAAAAGGAGTGAAATGTTAAAATTTCAAGAGGAATACGCTGAAAGGATCTGTGTGTCATGTCTCTGTAAAAACTTATACTCCACATACCCTTGTCCTTTCTTGTGTGGCACATGAACAATTTTTTTTTATTTGTACACTTTTATTTCATTTAGCAGTCTCATAATATAAACAGTATACATCCTCATGATGATTACATGATCTGAAAGCAAGTCTTAACAATCTCGACATTCCAGTACAAATGAGTTGAGTGCTACTGCGGTCGGAAAATGAGAATATTCTGGGAAACTGTATATAAAGCACCTCTTGAGCATTTCCATTCTATGGCTGATTGCCGTCGCTCCTACATACAAATAGCTCGTTCGTTCTAGTAAATATAGTTACGTAAAACAAAATGGAAAGGGAAATAAGACTACATTAAGTGCGTGAAAAGGATTGTGCAGTCTAAGTAACTTTTAAAATATCATACAATATATTATTGCATGCGTCTGTCTGTGTGTCGGTAGTGGACCTCTTCTTAAAATTAGCTTTTGGAATACAATTACCCAATATTTGGTATTTTACTCGGTTAGTTAATTAAAATGGGGGAGGAGGTGCTAGCGCATAGAATCAAATTATCCTTTAATCAGTATTTTAGTATGTTAGTAAATTAGAGTGGAAAGTAGTGCTCACTTAACTTACAGACAAGAACGTTACCCTTAATGATATGTTCTGTTACATGATCTCAAGTTGTGGTTGGGATAAAACTGAAACACCACAGACCAGTACCAAAGCCCAGAGTGTTGGTACTGGTCTACTGGGCTGGGGTTTTAAAGTTGCAAGTCCACTTCACTTACGATAGACCATTACCAAAGCCCAGATTGTTGGTACTGGTCACTGGTCTACTGGACTGGGGCTTTAAACTTTCAAGTCCACTTCACTTACGATAGACCAGTACCAAAGCCCAGAGTGTTGGTACTGGTCACTGGTCAACTGGGCTGGGGTTTAAACTTGAAAGTCCACTTTACTTACGACAGAACAGTACCAGTACGGAAGGTCCACGGAGCAGCAGGCAGAGGAATGTCCCCGTTTCCCCTGCCCTGGGTAATTCGTCAATCAAATTAGCGAATGTCTCTGTATTTTATTATTTTTTCAATTGATTTGTGCGATAAGCGCACAACGGGCATTCTAGTCTATCTATGTAACGTGCATATAGCCATAGCCATGCAGCTACTTGCTGGGAAAGAAAAGACATGGAAATGGGAAAATCAACATTGTTCACTGAAAATTATAAGTCATCATGAAAATGAAGAACGCTGCGTTATATCTAAATCAGTGTTTCCAGCAAATCTGGGACAGTTACACGTGTGAAAATAACAATACAAAAGTACGTTGTTCACATCTGCTTTAACACAATTTCGTTACAAGTCCACGTATTTCAATGTTTCAAATGGTTCCTGCGAACACCTCCCTTAATTTTCCAAAACAACAAAGCTCCCAGGGTTGATGACGTTCTTACCTGAGAACCACTCCCTGTGTTGGTGCATTTTTCATCATCTAGTGTACACACACCGGCATCATCGTCCCTAGCACCTCCACCAGCTGAAGCTTTCTTACTAGCTGAAGCCAGGTTGGACGGTCCGCTTAGATTCGTTTCAGCTAATCTCTTGGTTTGAGCCAGGTTCTCAATCACAGTCGCTCCTCCACTATTTCCTACACGACTTCCTCCACCAGCTGCCTTCATCGCACGTTCATGTATCACCTGCGGAAACAGTTCAAAAACAGAATTAACTCTTTCAATTTTAAAGAGAAAATATTGGAAAGTAAAGTAATCAAGTTGTCAAAACATGTTCTATGTCATCTTACAAATTACAACGCAGCAACATAATTTATTTGTTAACGACACGGGGTAAAAGTTTGAACTTACGTATTTGTAATTCAATTGCATTCGGCAGATGCGTGATTCTACAAGTTTTTGGGGAAAAGGCGGTACACCCAAGAAACATAGGAATCAACGATGTTGAAACTTCACGATATTATTATTGCAAAAAAATGTTTCAAATACATCTCAAGTTTCTTTATTACCGAAGCCATACGATGTATTCTGTCACGTCAATACAGTTGGGACAACTTTAAATTAAAGTCTACAAAGCAGCAACGCTTGGTACTGTAGACGACAGCAAAAATAAACGAAGATATTCTTAATAGTAACGGAGGCTTTTATTCTGTCGAATAAATGAAACTTCAAAATAGAGTATGAATTAAAATTAGGTACGGATTTTGATTTCACGAACAGTTCCACATTTCATTAACTGCCAAAAATTTACCTCTTAAAGTTAGGTCATTAAAATTGGATGATAATTGCAAAAAGTCTTTCCTACAATAAAGCTAGAGGGGAGTAATAAGGTATTTTATACACTATAACTTTTTTCCTAAAAGTGGATGACTGTCTGCAAGTGCTTTTTGCATAACTTTGTAATATGTACAAATCTTCCTACAACTTTTCTTTCATTTTCTCCCCCAAATTTTCTAATAGAAATGCCCTATGCCCTGTAAAATGTGTTTCTATAATTATTAGATAAGTTACAAAGAAAGTCTATTATTATAACTAGGGATAAGTGAGTGACTAAACTATGTCCAATCCAACTTCCCACATTTACACAAAGTGGCAAGACAATAGATTTAGTATAACAATGTGGCATACTATATTTACTCTCTAAGAATTTATCTCTATCTCTCAGATAGTAAAAGAAAGAAGAAAAGAAACCTTTCTACATTTTCCCATCAACACTCACACTTGAAATGCTACGAAGGCAGGTTTATCTCTCAAAAAAGTAGTATGCGTACTTTCTAATAATGCTACAGAAAAATACTGGCTGATCAAGCGACTTAAAATGAGGTTTCTTTATGACTTTTCTTTACATGCACCCTCTTTCACATTCCCAGGATTTGAGTATTTCTATACTTAATCAAGATGATGAGCTGATCTTTGGTGATTTTCTGCATGCTTAAGTTGACGAACATAAAATAACTCCTGAGAATAAACTACCTATAACCTTTTCTAGTTAATTCACATTTTTATACATCCGTTCGATTCACATGCTCGTGTGAACTCTATTTTGTAGGAGCTATAAATTAGGTAAATATGTATACAAAATCTACATGCATATATGTTTGATAAAATATTTATGTAATGCTATACAAAAAGCACACTGCAAACTGCAACAGAGATGTAGTATATACTTGACAGTCTTGAGAGTTTCCTTCCTGCTTTCCCATAATGCTCCACATTTTTCTCCCTTCTTGTAATCATCATTATCCTTATTACCAACAGCATCAAAGGGAGAAAAAGAGTGGCAATTTAAAGTAAAAACAGGATGATTGCAAAACTATCAAAATGTGTGAGAGCATCATCATCATTTTTCTTAGAGCACCATATGCAAGTAATATAAAATGGATATTATAAATTCAAAGTGGATTAGATATTCTTGACATCAGAATAAAAACTCGATAAACTTTGCCTCCAGAAGTGGAAACAGTTGGTAGGCATATGCGAATATGGTGTTCTCAATCCCAGGAAATTTGGAAGAGTAAAAGTTGTATAAGTGTGAAAAGTGAAACTGAACGATTTACTGAAAGCAGAGAGGATATTTGTAGTCTTATGAAAGAACACAGATTGTGGGAAATGTAATAAGTATCCTATATATTTTAACAAATTACCTACTTCCACTTTCCTATTAACTCCTTGACCGTTCAACACTTGCCCTATACTGTGGAAACTTTTCTTTGCGGTATAAATTCCAGTCTGGTATGGTCTGGCGCTTCTTTATTCGGCTGAGAGAAGATAAAAAATAGCCTAGGCTAGACGTAGCGAGCGGTGGGTTTTTAATGTAGAAGCATTGTGTCCGCTCGACCGCGTGATGTAGCCATAAAAAGCTCATATTACACTTGGGAATAGTGTTACATTTAATGATTTCTCAAGTTAGAAGTGGTTGTAATAATGCACATTTTAGATTACATACGGACACTCCACATTACTTCCGACCTCATCAGAATAAAAAAAATACAAAAGGGAAATTACCAGCATTTTGAATGCTTTTTCTGAAAGCACCGAATAAATAAATAATGCGGCATAAAAAAGCTAATTTACAAAACGGCAACAGCTTTTGTGTGCCTGTGCCTAGGTTTGAAGGAAAAAGTATGAATGAAGAAAAAAAAACGTTTCTGGACTTGTAGCCTCAGTCTAGGATGTTTTGCTAGGATTTTTTTGTTCGCCTTCGCCACCACATGCACGCCACTCTGGTTTCATGGTTGAACAATTTCGTCGCTTTGCTTTACAAGGAAAGTTTACACTCCGCAAGAATGTTATCAAGAAAACTGTTGAAGGGCTATTTTCCCATTTATCTCACTAAAAGAAAGAAGAAAGCGAAGACTCGTCTGTGATTTATTATATTATTCTGACACTGATGGCTGTTAATACGTCAAAAAAGGCTATGCACACCCTACTGTCCGCGCCAGAGACAGATATGAATACAGCAGTTTTGCGCTTTTAGTGGAACTGTCTACGTCTACCACACAACTAAAAATACAAATGGGTAAGCGAGCAAAGGAAAAAATATCCAACAAACTTTTTTCTCTTTCTTTCTCTCAGTTTTTCTTACACCGGACGAACAATTTGTGGAAAAACGGAAGACTGAACATGTACACGTTTCCTGTTTTACAAACTCTGGTTCTCACATGAAGTTCCTGAAATCTTGGAAAAATTCCTGAATGCTGTCTACAACAGGTACTTAGGCATTTATAAACTTACTGTATGAGTTATTCAGATCTGGTTTTTCTCAACTAAATGTATATATTTAAATACTTACTGTTTGCAATGTACATACATACTTTTAAAAAATTCTACAATAAACCATAAACCAACAACACATCTCAAACTTAATAAAGAACAAGTTTCTCTGACATGTGCCTAGATTAGACGAAACATTCACAAACGCAGACAACAAAGGCTTGGCAGATCAGGAAAAAAACTCTTGACTAGAACCCTTATTACATTGAGTACATGTACAAAAGATCTGCCAACAAAATTAAGTGGAGTCTAGTCTCATTCAGCGTAGTTTTAGCTTTCACCAATGAGCCACTACAATCTGCTTTTTTGTTGAACATATTGCTGTGCCTAAATTAAAATATACTATCAACCGCATTGTGTCGTTGTATATCTCATATTATTAATCATCTCGAAGATAAAATTCATTATTTTGGTGAGAGAATATAGGTACAACACAATTATACATGTACCTACAAAAAATGGGGACCTGACAGAGCACAAGAATGTGTTGTAAGCCCAAGCCCCGGGCAGAACAGAACAAACAAAAAAGTTGACTACTACAACATGAACTAGAAAATCCCACGAATTTTACGCCTCTGTCCTTACTTTTTGACAGACTTTGACTGGTTACACAACTCTTGTGTCTGTCAAGCTGAACTAAAAAAAGTTCTCATGTTTCACGGGACATTGGATCTCAATTATAAAACGTATATCCCCTTACTTTTCTGGCGCTATATTAGGAGAAATGTGAGTTCTTACAACTATGTTTCAATAGGTGATTTAAATTATTAAATTAAATGAAAGGTCATTTATATTATAACACAACTTTCTGCTTTACAGCAATGATGAAAGTTAACAGGTACAGGTAGTTGCATTGGGACTCAACAACAGGATTTTAAAACAAAATTTCATTTTCCCACCCACGTATATCACGTAGTTGGGTTTCGACGAACCTGAAATTACATGCTACATGATACTTAAGTATTTGGGCTTTGGTTGTTGTCATATTGAGCTACGTGACATCGACGTATCTGTGGGCACATGAGCATTTTTCAGTTACTAGAAGACATTAACGTATCTGGGCACATAGACATGTTTTAATTCATGACACTGACGTAGTTGGGAATGCTGAACCGTTTCTTGGACTACATCAAGGTAACGTAGTTGGGATTTTAATGGTTAAAGGCAATTCCTCTGAAAAAAGGTGTTGTGTGACTTGTCTATAGCATTTAAGAAAATAATGATTGCCATCATAACAACGGCACGTTTGTTGGATGACAGATTACATACCGAAATAGAATATAGACTCTAACCCCCATCACTCATAAGTCTAACTCGTGCAATACTGCTGCCGAATTGTGTCTCTATAAAGCATCAGTTTTCACCCCCATACAACCTACAAAACTCATTTCCTTTGTAATTTCCCCAAATTACGTGAGTGTATATTTCACGTTTAAATGATAATCTATTTTCCTTTCTTCCTTTCTATCAGCCCACAGTGACTACCACTCTTCCCATGAATTTCAAGCTAGTATATTATTATGCTGCTCTTTGTAACATGACCGCATACCACATTCGTGGAATACACGCAATGACTGGACAAATGATGAGAATAGTTGGAAAACTTACACTTTTGTTTGTCAAAGGATTAGGTAGAACGTGCTAATTATTAATCCCCTAAAATTACAAAGTTTCCTCGTTCCTGCTGCTATTCGACAAGTCTATTTATTCTCTACTTGAACGTGATTTTGTTCCATCCATGAAAAGCTGGCGTGGCTTCTGAATGTTTTTACTCAATATACTATTGCTTCAGTGAGTCAGGCAAACATAAAGAGAGGCTGTATTTGTGCTTGCACAGTCTGCTGCGGTTTTCATGTATCATTTAACATTGTCATCACATCATCCTAATAAGCAACTTCTATTACCACGACATACGTATAGAAACCACGACGGATTTAATATGACATGCCTGCCATTTTTATATTCATTCCGATGACGAGTTTACCGTCACTGGAGATGTGTGGTAGTCAGTTGCGAGCGTGTCGGAGTGTCGGACAACGCTTAATTAGCAGATTGCCAGTTGACATGATTAATTAGAAGATGTTGCGTTGTGCAAGTGGATATAATTTTCTGATATAAATTATAGGTATGAAGCATGATGCTGACGTTGAATTTTAGTTTGGAGTAGTCTAATAATGCTAATAAATTCACACTACAGCAGCTTCTTTCTCTTCTGTTAATACGTCCATATATCAACTAAATTTTGAAGTGCTTATTTAACATATCTCTGCTATATATCATATGCTACCTGCTATTATTAATTTACGTTAATTATATAACGCTAGTTGAGAAAAGAGATAAAATGAAAATTAAACCTGTCCCAAGATATATTCATCCACAAATACCAGTGGATTAACAAAGAATCCTGTGAGTTGTGAATCCTCACAAGCATCCAACAATGTTTTCCAATAAAGTAATATTAATTTTGTAAAGCATTTGTCCTGGACTATAATACATTATATGTGTTTAATATGCAAAGTTGAGCCATAACCATAATCCATTTCCAGCAGACACGACCTCGTGCATATAATATATGTAAGGAATCCAGCTCCAAGAATCCAATATTGGCTCGTTGCCATTTAATTATTAAATTAAAACTAAGGGCTGCACACGTGACAGCAGAGTCATGACATGCAATTAAAGCGAAAGTAGTTTGAACAGAATAGAAGCTAAAATTATCATATATCTAATACAATATATAAATTTCTACGACATACAAAAACTCATTAAACCAAACCATGCTTCAAATATTGAAAGGAAAGCGGAAGTTTTCAAAGTATGCATTTGGAATACTTTGAGAGATATTGAATAAGGACACAACGAGCAATCGTTGGAAAGAGCTTTAAAAGTAAGTACCTCGAATTTCGAATCCAAGAAAGGGTTTCCACTTTGCAACAAATACACAACGGAATCTCTTTTCCTGTATAACAGATTTATAAATGCAGCTATGCAGCCTACCTGGAGAAAAGTTTCAAAGGCAAACTAAAATATTAAATGATTTTGTAGAGACCTGTTAATGATCTTATTACCTCCTCTAGGAACAAATAGTACCTGAAGAGAGCTTCTATCTTAATTCATTCGTTCCAAGCAGAACGAGATCAAATCATAAAGAAATCCAGGAAATGAATGACGAGTATTCTGTAAAGGCATGACTGAATAAAAGATCAGTTGGTTCATTTTCATCCTTTTATTATCCCATTTCATAAGGTCAACAGAGCGAAAGCTCTCAAAGCAAGTCATTCTCATTCAAAGCTAACCAATGAGTAATTCATCTTTATTTTTGGATAACCTGCTGAATGGACGACATATAGAACCAATCCACCAAGTGTGGGACGTGTCTGCTTTTAAAACAATTTTCAGAAACCAGATGCATCACATCATTTCCTTTTGTCTTTGTGCTATGCAGTGATATGCCTGTCGGCATATTCCAATCCGACATTCAATCAAATACTCTTTTCAGTCGTTTGAAATGGCGTTTATACTGATCCGATCGTTGGCAGAATCATCAAAGCTAATACGAGGGATTTTCATTTACTTTGTCATTGCGTCAGTTCCACTTTTAATCAAATTATGAAGCCTACATTAATACTCAAAGCACAGACAGCACGGGAACGTTGGAATAAAGTTCCACAAAAGAAAGTATATTCATGAAATCATTACTACAGAAAGTACAGAAGTGATCACAGGAAAGTGTTCCTCTACCCACTACATTTGAACTTCATTCCATCATTCATCTGCACGTGATGTCTTTTTTTTACAAAAAGGTGAATGATAGATTTCCATTGAACTTAAAAGATTTTAATGTCTGTTCATAACACAACAGATATCACTAACAGCAGCCGTGTAAACTCATGTCCGTTCCCGGTTCGACGAGCTTTGTTCATGGCTATTCATACTTTCAGCTCGTTATTTTTATATAGTCTTATATTTAAGTTATATAGTTTTAAATAGTCACCAGCATAGAATTAAAAATATATAATATTACAAAGCCTTACAGCCATTTTGAGAGTTAATCAGCTTCATTTTTTAATACAAAATCCAATACTGTGCATATGCATATAATGAATATGCATTATACAGTACATCGTTGGAAAAACTAACGTTGTTATTTCGGAGAAGCGATAGCAATATTTGCAACCATTTACTACCTTCTCTTTCAACTATTTTGAATGTAATGTTCCTGAAACATATCTAATTAATTTTATGGACGAAGTAAATCGTTCGTAGAACTCATTCTATAAGCACAGCAGGCTGAATAACAGATAACAGCATGAAATTGGATTTTCGTTGAAAAGTTTTCACGTCTCATTTTTGATAAGTATTTCAGGCACAGGAAGGAAATGCTTTGAAAATAATGTTCAACACTTAGATAAATTACTAATGTTCTGTAGAAAACTTCCAATCAAGCTGTTCAAGGGTATACAGTACAGGCTTACAGCTTATATTAGAATTTTTTAAACCCACTTAGTTTTTGACAATTTCTGGAAACTTTGTTGGAATACATAACCAACCTTTCCACTCAATCTTACTCTTACTTCACTTATATATGCTGTTTCATCTTTCCAAAAATCAGTAACAGAACTGTGAAATTCAACCTTGTATTTAAAACTCGTGAATCACTCATACAATTTATTTAAATGCTGAAATGTAGACACCATCACGAGAGTAGCCATGCATTTTAAAATAGTAAAGTACACCAACCTTGAATATACGGTAGTAGAGGTAGACGAGGATTACACAGGGTATGTAGAAAGAGCAAAGGGATGAAAATAGGACAAAGTATTTGTTATGAAACGAGCATTCAGTCGCATCTCTCGGCTGACCATCAAAGATACATTATATCATAATTGCACACTTCACTATATAGTGACTAATAAAAGGGTTTAAAATACCACTTTGCTGATAATACACTTGACTATTATTTTTAATTTCCAGTCAATCATGCGTCTTACCTGTCAATACTAATAGCTACTAGGTTGAGAATGGAAGAGGTACTGCAAGTCACGTCCATGGCTATGTAGAAGTCGCAGAATATCGGAGCCAGACCCCAACCGCCATAAAACTGAAAGAAACAATAGAGTTATTTTTCACGATAACAATTTTTACTACATTTCAATTGTCAGAGGTGAAGCATTCAAGGAGGCAGTATTGACAATGAGTAAGGGTGTTTTAAATATAGCATTTTTTTAACTATTGAAAAAACGCTTACACAAACGTGCTCAATAAGTACATAAAACGTATATACTTGAGCTGGCCCAACCAAACCAGCTAACCTTACGCCAACAGTTAAAGTTATTTAATTCAGATAGATTGTGAGCACAATGAGATAGAAGCACTTTTATGAAGTAGATTAATGATTGTATGAAATATGCGTTTCCGCGACCATATGCATGATTTCTAAGAGTTGATGTTTTTAAAATTTAAATTTCGAGAGACATATAAATATTATGATGTAAACATAGAATTCGTAACATTCTTGGAATCCATTTAACTTCCAACGTGTAACTTACAAAATGGTGAAATTATTATAAAAGTACTGTTCTACACGCCAAGCACATTTCATCTGCATCATTTCGGCGAAAGTGAAGTATCAGTTGTATTTTAGTAATAGGCTTTTATATGAATTTCATAATGCATCATATAATCTTCCACACATGGAATGCAATAAGCCAGTAAAATGCAAATTACTTGACTGAAGCCAAAACCCTAAGTCTATGGAATGGCAAGGCAATCATTCCAGCCGATGACTGGCAACACCTGATTTGATCTGACTTAATCCAATTTCCAGCAACTTTGACTTTGACTCAGATAATCGAAAAATTCGACACATCTACATTGTGTGTGAACGTGGGTGACGGGTTGCATTAAATCATGCAGATACATAGACTGCTGCATTTGCAGTCTGTACTGACCTTTGCTTTCCGTCAACAGTCTAAAACTGTCATTTTTACTTCCTAAGCCAGTGGCGACAAAATAATTTAAATACATATACATCCCACTACGAGCTAAACCAACCATGCAAGCATACGTAAAAAGGAAAAACTAATCACTCCGTCCGTGGACTTTTATTCGCTTGCAAAACCCTGACTTTGGCGGACTTTATGGCCAAGAACTACTGCTATCTAGGTTTGTGTCTCCCATCCATTTTCCATACAAGTAAGCTCTTACATATACTTTTACGCTACTATTTTCGGAACAAGATAAGAATCCTCCTGAAGGCAGTAATTTCCCAGTTTACCATTATCGCGACACACCTTTTAGAAGTACAAATAAGTGCAGAGAGAAAATGGGAGTGGAGTGGCTCTGAAAAACGTGTGGTGACGGCAGTCAAGTTGAAAAGGGTTTTCGAGAGCGAGTAAAAACAGTACACAACATGGCAGGGTAGAAGCTATCATTATCACAGTTTCCCGTAGTCCTTCAAGCCCTTCAAGTTCAAGTTAACTCAAGGAGGAGAGGGATGGTCGGTCAAGCAGAGGCAGAAAGGACTTTTTGTCAGTTGAATGCTTGGGAGCATCCGGTGGAGGACAAGAATAAACGCCAAACCGTGTGGCGATGTGTGTGTAATCGACAAGATAAGAGTGAAATGAAAAGCGTATAATCTCAAATCCCATTTACATACTTTCCCTCCAAACACTTGGAAAGCTGCTCACTTGTCTCTGCACCCCATTCATGTATTCTATACAAAGGGAAAGTTGAAAGTTGAATATTGCACTGGTACACAATGGTATCGTCCTTGAGCATTCCCATCAAACTTGAGAATGATGTATGTATTTATCTACTATCTATGAAAGTTAGGAAAATGGAAGACTCTTTTCATAGGAGAGACACTACAGGACCATAATATTCTCTTTTCCAGTATGTGTGATTGTGGACAGCTACAGATAGAGAGGAATAAGTTCTGTGAAATATTATCCTCTTGTTATCAAAATTTATAATAAAGCTGTTCTCCCATCACAGTCAATGATGCTGACAATCACGACAACATGATTACCCTATTATACACGTGCATTATACTTCTTCTAAAATGCATAAGGAAACAATAAAAAGTCAAATATGAAATGAAGTCTTTCAAAATATGACCAACAGCAGCATTTCATCAGGAAAATGGCGCATACAAGCAGATTCTTACAGAAGATATGCAGAAAGCAATAAACGAACTTTTTAAAGTTCCATAAACGTTTTAGCATTCTTGGGTAAAGACAGTGAAATGAAAATGAGCTTGTGGATCTTCATGAAAATTTAAATAGGTTCTTGGGATGAGCGCAAAGTCGTAAACTTACACCACCGTATTAATAGGAGTACTGCGGCATTTTAGAAAAAACACTAGGTAAGAAGACAAGCCTCAGGTGACTTTGCAGGTTCCTTATTCCCAACGCATGTTTTTCTGATCTTATTATGTAAACTTTTTCCAGATTAAGTTTAACAGAGAAAACAATCATTTCATTTCTCGTTATTCATACCGGATGAGGCTTTGTTAAAGTTTTCCGGAAATACCTGAAAAGTACTTAAAAGAAAGTTTTTGACGGGAGGGCATCAGTAAAAGTGAATTTTGGCCTAGTATCTGGAAAAGCTGTTTCTTTCACCCATTTTCTAATGAAATTGATGCTTGAAAAGTTTTTAATAAGAAAACAACTAGGGCGAAAGTGGCGTTATTTGAAATTTGTTTGCGAAGCGGATATTTTTATCCCATTATCATTCAGAGCAGAACAAAAGAAAGCGAAACAAATCCTCTATTTGTTAATACTCTTTACAAAATGAGAAAGGGAGAGTGATCAGACATGCGATACCGCGTTAACATACTTATGTTCCCTCTAAATTCATCCAGCTGTAGTTTCGAGGACAAAAAGTAACCAGGAGCATAAAATAAAACCAATACTTGACAAGAACGGTAGTACACGCTAACTCCATTAGGAAAAGTACTCTAGTAGGTATACCAACGTAAAAGGACATACCCATACTGAAAGCCTGTTCTATCATCTTCATTTCGTAAATTGATTCTGCTAACAGATATCAATTCAACCTAGGTTTCTTCTTGATACGCTTGAGAAACATGAAATTGTTTGGAACTCAAAGGGCAGGGAAAATTACTGTAAAGGTTATTGAGGACAGTATGAAAACAATAAAATTAGTCTGCGCTATGTATATTATCTCCACAAAATTGTAATTCAGTTTTGTTGTAGCTTTCGCATATAACTCAATCGTGTGTATCCAAAGCTGACTTTGTGCGAAACTTTGTTCTCTGCAGCAGTTATAGCAAAAGCAGTACGCTACGTTATGCGATGAAATTACACAGAATGAGAATCTACTGTTAGGTTCAGGTTTCATATTTTAGCTGCTAATTACATTTTGATGAAGATAGCTTTCCCAAGTACGGTTGGTAAATACCCAAAAGGAAAACAATATCGCTGTAGTATTTCACATTCTCTCTCGCAGTTTTATATTGTGAAGACCCCATTACAAGTCACAATGGGTGGAATCTCTAGATTACTCCTTTATTCTGCAGCTGCTCCAAATTTATTTCTCAACCAGCTGGTGTTTGGACTATATATCTTATGCGTAATTTTACTTTCATGTAGTGAAAATTCAGCTTTTCTGTTTTCCTCAAAGCTGGCTGTTATCACCTTTCATTGCTTATTGTCGATTAAATTGAGTACTTGAATGAATACATTGGAAAAGCAAATCGTTAAAGAAAGATTAATTCTAACAAAAGCAGTAATATATCTCTTTAGCAGGAGCACTCAATAAGGAATAACATTAGGTTTAATGAAGTTATATCCATCAGACAACGCTAACTCATTGCGCATTGACCAGAATTCTCATTCAGTCCATTCCAATTCAAAACTTTGAGCCACCTGTGCCTGACATGTATTCTTCACGGTTCGACGTTCATTCTAAGATTCAGGCTGGAGAAATTCTAATATGTTTTTCAGTTTCCTCATTCACAGCCACAAGTAGAAAGTCCATTTTCCAAATTAGCTCACAAGGGATTTCAGAGAACGGTTTAGCCAGTAGTTGTAGCATGCAGTATTTATTATGGGAATGCCTAATGCCTACATAAGCTGTGAATGACTGCATGGTCTTTTGAGCTTTCAAGGAAAAAATTGAGTGATATGTTGCACTTCAGAACAAGGACTCTGTATTCATAAGCGCATACAAATTCTTACCTTTGCGATTTTTCAAGTGCCACATACAAGGATTATTTTTCTAAGCCGAAGTTGATACATACATCATGCATGAGTTATGCATTCAACGTGAGGTCCTGTATGAACTATGAACTGAAAGCAGTTTTTTGAAAAGCCTCTCTACTTGTGGTACACCAATACAGTCAACTAATCCCTTAAGTTCAAATAAATATATCTGAAGGACATGCTTATGTTTCCCCATTTCTAATATTTGTGTAGATATATAACGTATCCACGCGTGAAAAGAACTGCTTATTTATAGTAAAGTGAAATGACGTAATACACAGTTTTTCAAAGATGAAATTTTAGCCCCGAGTCTCACCAGATTTTTTTTATTTTCTTAGGCTTCAAATATTTTTCGGTGGGAAAGCTGGACCTACACGAAATGTGATCATATCAGAAGAAAAGTGAAGAAGAATATCCCTTTCTCCTTTTGTTAAATAATACACCAAGCATATATCTCCTTGGCATAGGGTTTTTTATACAAAGGTTGTAAAAAATGGTACGTGATTCTTGTCAATAACTTGGAGCACATAGGAAAGTGTGAAAATAAGACTTCTATACAGTCTTTGTACTGGATGAAAAAACCAACGAAATGTAAAACAAAATTACGAAAGAATATAGAGCAGCAAAGCTGTTGCTTCTTGTTCTTTGAAAGGAGTCAAATAAGTAAAAGGACTTGAAAGTATTGGAAAGGGGGATAAAACTTTTCTCTTTTTTTTCCTAGAGTATGTAAGTAGCGTTGTTAAGTATACATCCCAAGACACACGAGATGGAGAAATAGAATCGCATTTCTCCAGTTTCTCTTATTTATATTCTTTCTTGCTCAGTTGTTATCGTCATCGTCTCTACCCTATATGTTAAATGTACATAACGTGTACTGTTTGTCAATGACTAAAACACCTGCATTGAAAAGAAACCTGATTTCAGCATGTATAGAATTTTGTAATATGCTTTTTTCGATTTATTCAACCTATTTCTCTCTTGTTCACATACACATATGACATATGTAGAGTGTTCTATGAATAACAATATTTTTCCTAGAAGCGCATGTACACATCTTGGGAAATAACATCAAATGGCATCTTTGAAAGAAAAAAAGATTTGTAGAAAATCATGCCGTAAGAAGAAAAGTGACGAAAGTAAAGCGAGACGTACATGCGCTAAATATACAAATCACATTTATAAAGTAGAAAAGAAGAAAAGTAAACATCACTCCTAAGAAAGGTAAATCTCGTAGACGAAGAAAACATCACGAATCTACTTTAAAGACGAATCATATAGGTGGAAGTAACAAGTTTGTTGAAATATAAATCTAGAACTAAAGTTTTTGTTGAACTAACCCTACAATCTAAATTGTTCGAGGTGAAACATGTGAATTGTGTGAATTCCAACTTTACTTGATTTCGCCATTCTCCAAATCTCTGCTTTGCGCTTGTCAAGTGAAGATTAACTGGAGTCCCATTAGCTGCATATTTATGAGGAAATAAAAGCTAGTCTAATTACTTTCTGAATCACTAAAGGGAAGAGTCCTTGTGGTAAAAGATGCTGTGAAAAATCGTAGTCATCGACTTAACAGCTATAGATTCACTGCCGAAGCACCATCGATATTGACTTTCAGAATTGCACCAATGAAATAAGATTCATCCCAAAAAATATCTTGAAATCCAATACAAAGACTGACACAATGAATGTAAATGATTTCCCATTTGAGTGCCAACATTTGAATTTTCCCGTAGAATTTAGTTTGCATGTAGTTTGGATTTAAAAAATATACATGTACGATTTCTCTACAACTCCATTTCTTCAGGGTCAGTCTACAGTCATCGGGAAATGGAGTAATTCTCAAGAATCTTACAGAATCTCGTGTGCATTCTCTTATATGAGATTGGAGATAAAAATCTCTGCCGGAATGGAACGCCTTTGGTGTATGTTAGCTTAGCTAGAAGGCGAATGGGAAAAGAATGATTTTCGAATTGACAGAGTCAAAGGCAATTACCAACACATGGCATGCCATCATCACAAGTCCATTACCACTATTTTTCTTTGTTCCACACAAGGAGAAGAGCGGAACTCAGTCAGTGAAGTCGTAACGATAGAAAGGGGAAAAGATAATATACCTATATATTACGACACATACATAATACTACAAAGATGCTTTTGTATAAATGAATATAGGTGTGTGCAAGCCATGTAGTACGAATCCGCAGGAGGAAGTGTGCACCACATCAACATGATGATGATGGTGGAAATGCCGTTAGATTAGATTGAAATAGGCTGGCTGATGGGTACTAGTGAAAAGTGAACATTTTCAAATTATCGTTCTTTCCTCCATTCGCTCTCATCCAGACTCACTGAGTCAGGGCATTTCTTTCTTCAATTTTTATTTTCAGGGAACAATTTTATAGTCCATTTCCGCCCTTAGAATGTGTGTCTTTGCAAAGATGTGCTGGAATTTTTCTTTCCCCCCAAATTTTTCTCTTTAGCTCGTCAGAAGTAAAGCAACAATGTTACATAGTTGAGATTTGTTTTTTCCCCTAGATGCTGTGATGATGGAGGAAAAGTAAGTATGATGATGGGGGTGATGATGGTGGTACTTTTTCTCCTTTTTTTGTTTCTTCTCCTTTCTACCTTTGAAAGATAGCGAATAACTTTTTAACTCTCACTTTCACGACTACTTGCATGCATGTTTGTAGTAGTTGGAGAAATTCTGGACTTTGGATGAGATACGGGTATATAGAGGAGCGTTATGCACATTTGTCGAGCAGTGTGGTGGAAAAACGAGTGGATAAAAATGAAGAGAAAATGTCAAATCCGAATCCGGACCAGATGAGAGTGGAATAAATAGTCACTACGTGAGAAATGCACCATGAAAAAAGATTTGTACGTGTAATGCATTGTGATAGTGTGAAGTGGAGGAAGACAAAAAAACTCTTGCTTCTTTTCTATAGGGTTCTACAATACATTAAATGCATTACAAGGACCGCTGCTATACTTCAAAGAAAAGTTTCTTTTTACTCTGTTAACCACGTTTTTCTCCTCATGCACGATTACATGAAGATGCTGAATTTATGTACAAGAAACACAAACTTGAGTCTAGTCATATATCACATGATTTACTTTCTCTATATGGCCTAGTTTAACGTGTAGCCTTTTGGATGACTCTTTCCTGTGGGGAGATTGTCATAGTCTCGTCACGTCCCCAGAAATGGTTTATTTCCCATCGAGGTGGAAGCTGACTTTCTCTTGGGAAAAGTGGTCATAAAACGGGGATTCTATGAGGGAAACAGGAAAGAGATACGTAATATTGCACAACATTCCAGATTAACTGGGCCATATTCATTCCATAAAAACTCTACATTCAATGTCTAGACTTCCTAGAAGGTAGCCTTTGGCCATAATAGAAAACTGCTTCGCATGCGTATGTTCCGGAAAAATCAAGTCTTTGACTTAGCTTCACATATTTGCATCCTGAGAATTTCCGTTCCTCTTCAAAGTAAACTGTTTGCTGAGAAAAAAACTCAAAGTAAAATGGATGAAAGATCGATGACGAAGCAAAAACTACCTAATACCACAACGTGATCTTACAATATTACGAGTAAACCCTAATAATGCAAAATGTGATCCAGAAGAAAGTTCCTAATGGTGGTAATTATGTGCAAAGGTTGCCCTCGTAGATTCCAATACTGTATAATATTATGAGGGGGCAATGTGTACATCAGAAAAGTTTTCACATTACAATAACACGAAGTTCAAGTTTTTCTAAGAGCAAATTTTCTGCCATTGTTGAATTATTTATTTGTTGTATCTACACTGGAATAAATAAAAATAAGGCAACAAGCTGTTCTTTACAATTCCACTGTTTACAACAAACTACAACTAGTAAAAATGATGTCCTTCTCAGCAGTCGCAACATCACACGTAGCAAGCGTAACATATGAGAGTTTTCCCTAAGTGAGGCACAAGGCGCAGCAGGAAGTTTGTCTAGTTCATGTGATGATCACCACTCCATCACAAGATCATTGGGCAACCCAACTTTATCAAGTACTGCAGTATTGGTTAAGGAAAGAGGATCACGATTAAAACTTGTCGATAAAGGAAGTTCCTGTTATTTATAAACCTACTTACCTTCCTCTGTTTAACGTTATATATACAAGGTTGAAAGAGGAAGAAAAGAGGATAGCCGATTAAAAGTTTCGCCCTTTGCTTTCTTTTCTTAACAATAGTACTACGCACGTCGTATTCTTCATACTTTTTTTCTACAGCAAGCGACCCCCAACCAAAGTTCTAGGCGTGCATCTATTGTTAGTTGTGAAAATCGAGAGCTAGAGCTACAGAAAGTGTATGGTTAAAAGCAAAGAGGATTTTTTCCAACGATCTACGTTTCCAATGCATTTGGTGACCTATAATGGAACTATAATAATAACAAGTACTAATAATACTCTAAATCACGCTGCATTGCTTTTCCTTTCCACATCAATTCTCCTAAATTCAAAACAACCTGTAAAAATTGTAAAAATCCTTGCTTTCATCTGGCTCTCAAAAGACCCAGACGCTTATTACTTTTCTTCCTGTTTCTTGCAGCTTATTTTAGATACTTTTATACTTTTGTAAACGCAGTGATGTGGACGAGGAGCTGGGAAAAAAAGGAAAGTTTTGCGAGAAGTAACAAAACTAGCGTCATACTTCAATAACAGTACTACACACGTCGTTTACCTTGTTAGATCCTAATCCCCATGTTTAAAAGAAAAAGAGCTGGCAAAAATAATGGCCCATACATGTTCGCTTCATTTGTGGTATAAAATGATGTAAGAAGTGAAAACTTGGTAAGAAAACTGCAGTAAAACTTTTTCACATGTTTCATTTGAAGGAGACGTTGCTGATAATGGTATTTCTATTTCGAGTTGTTCGTCATCTGCTCTGGGGAAATTCAAATATTGAGGAAAGCAGAGACAGACTTGATTCTTTTTCTACAACTTTTCCCATTTGGAGAGGAGAGAAAATCAGCAACGTGCATTAGCTCGTGTAAAATTCATATAAAAGTTTCTTGAATACATCCATTATACTCAACTCCATAGTTTCTTTTAAAATGTAGTTTCTGATGATCTCTTCAATTCCTAAGTGGGAAATTCAAATGAAATTTCCAACCAATAATAGTGGGTAATTTCATCAAGCACTGAATTCGTGTTGGATGTGTTTGCTTTTGCTTTCCAAAATACGAAAATATATATGTACTCTTTCTTTCGGATATACTTATAAAAACTACGTTTTTAAGAAAAAACTAAACTCGAGAATTATATTTGGTTGGTGTTTAGCATATCGCGCATATTCCATGATGAAAATAAATTATTGTAAAAACTAAAAATCGTTGAAAAAAGTGGAGGAAGCAGAAAATCATTGAATTATTTATAGTTACGGGATTTGGGAAAAGCAATCAATTCGGGTAGCTTGTTTCGCCATGAATCCTTTTCAAATTAAATGGCTTTGCTGACGGATGCGATGTATAACGACTCACTTAAAACTAATGATGACAATCATAACTTAAACGAAGTCACATATTGCAGAACAGTAGATACAGAAGGAGAAAACATGTTACAATGCTACTGGTGGTACTAACGAGACGCAGGAGAGTTTCCAAGTTTTAATGAATTATTAATGCTTAAGAAGAATGCGAGAGTTTTCTCAGCAAAATGACCGTGTTTTATGGAAAGCAGGGATAACGTAAGTAAGTGAACTGGTCGTAGGTTCAAGATGTCCTAACAACCATACCTTTGGCTAAGTTAGCAGCTGTTGCTGGATATTAGAATCTTTTACTTTACTTACCTTCTTTTCCCACACTTGCAAACATAGTGACTAACGTCATTTGTTTGCCTGTCTAGATTATGTATGATAAAAATAGATCACGACTCATAATGATGACGATATTCGAACTGGCTGCTAGCTCCACTCCCTTTTATCCGTGACATATAGCACTAGATTACTCTTTCAGAGAAGAGGGATTGCCACGCTAGTGTATTTATGTGTCGCGTGTGATTATGAAAGTCGGGAAAAAAGGCTGAATTCAGAGTCGCTGGTGCGTGCAAACGAAAACTCGCATCCTTGTAAAATACTATACCTGTGTGTTGAAGAATTATTTTTCTATGTATAGCCCTTCCTCTTCCTTGATCCCTATTCCTAAAAGTATACACACACGGTATATATTTATTCCCAACAAAAAGTTTCAGTTTACTCACTGTCTCAACTTATCTCTGAGAAAAGTCTCTCATTCAAGTAGTTCATACATTATTAGAGGATACCAACAGGCCACATTATTTCAAGGCCAGTGAACCATAAACCCCAAGCCGAAGAATACACTGCTTCCTCCTCCTTGCACAAAGCAGGAATACATATATAAATTGTGACGGATAAGCAGAAAGTAAACTTGCACACATCTCTCAAAAGCACCAATATTTCCAGTTAGTGTTAGCCAAGCAAATAACGGAGGGATATTTGAGAGAAGCACTTATCCAAGAATACACACAACATGCTGGGTGAGCTCCAGGAAAAAAGTTATTTCCCTTGTATTAAAGCTTTCTTGGAACAGGGTAAAGCTGCGTAACATTGAAATTGCATTTATCTAGAAGATAAACTCCTTTCAAGATCATTTTTTTCTTTTTGTTGTCTTTTTGTCTTGAACCGAGAAAAGTTTATAAGAATTGTGAAAAAGAGAAAGTTTTCTTTTTTTAAACATAAAACTATGCCGAACATTGACCGTTATTCTAGCTGAGCGTACACTGGGTACGGGAATAGTTAAGAACTCTTGAATATAACCTTTAACTTTAACACAACACAGTAAGTTTTTAGTTTTCTTTTTAGGGTCAGTTTATAATGGATGAAAGGCTGTTGTTCTTTTTTCATGGCATCGTTTATCCTACTCTGATGTTGGGTAACCAACAACAGATCTTTTAATTGCGCGGTCATGGGAAAACTTAAAAATTGTGCTTGCATTGGCAGCGATAGAAAGGAAATTTAGAAAAGAGAATATCGTTTGATCTTATATATTGCCATTTTTATAATCTGTTTCCTTCCTCCGCTCCACAAATAATTTAATCCGGATAATTGAAAAAAGCATTAACTTATTGCATTAACCTTGACGGAAGAAGCAAAAACACGAAAAATAAATAGAATAAAGCCGTAAACGTAAAGTTTGCTTAATTCTTAAGCTTTGTGTTATATTTCAAAACGAACTTTTTCCACCACTTTTCTACTCAAAATACATTCCTACAGGTAGTAAAAAGAAGCATTCAATTTAATCCTGGATGCATCAGCCTAAATTAAAGCGAACCAACTTTTTCCATTACATAACGAAAACAGCCATATGGCATGGATGGAAGTAACTCTTATTGCATTCCCTAAAGATAACTAACTTTTCAGAGTTTATCCGCATGGAAGGAAGTAGAGGTAAAAACTAAAATAAAAAATAGCATATGCTCCCGGAAAGCGGAAAATGGTAGTCAGTTTGTGGAATAACTTGTATTGCATTTGTCAACCACAATACAACTTGGTTTGCACAGTTGTGCTTGTGCAGTCAGAAAGGGTGTTTTTATATATTATAAATGTTATAGTCTACACTCCACCGTGTCTCTCTTCCTTGGCTTTTCCCTGCTTGCAGTAGTTAAACCTTCATCTTGTACATGTAAAATGGGCGTAATTCGAGGAAAAAAAGTGCATGCGACCATCTTCCATGTGTGTATAGTTGATAAATGTTTATACACAATATGCAGATGTGTATTTCCATTAAATATTTTTTCTCTTTTTCTCAAGGAAGGAAATCCCGAGTGAAGAGTAAAGATATATCATAAGATGAAATCTCATGTGCCTGTGTAAACGTATCAGCGTTATTCAATTTGACTGACTGAGCGTGACTAGGTGAGTGACTAGTGCAAGGAGATAGACCTCTCTCCTCTCTAATCTTCCTCTTATCAATCTCAGCCAGAGAGGATGGATTGGAGAGCTAGATATACGTGTACGAGAAATTTGCCGAAAAGTTCTATACATGTGGGTTGGTTCTTCTGGGGAACGGAAAATTGAACGGAAATTTACTTATCTGAAGTACATGCCCTGCATCCCTTTTTCATGCTTTAGGTCTCTCTCACTTTCTATCTATTTGAGTGAGTCACTCTTTCTCGCTTCGACTGGCAATCTTACAAGCTGAATGTGACTTGTGTGAAGTACTCCCACATTATCTCCAATCTCGGCGTAAACACATACATACGTTAAATAACAAAGTTCTCCGGGTCTCCTCCTCTCTCAAGGTACTGAAGAGATGGAAGTTCAGCCAAGAAGAATAAAGTGAATTTCCCTTCGTTTCATTTTCAAAGGGGGAAATGAATAAGAAAATCTAAAATCCCACAACAAGTAGCAAAGAGATGTGAGTGCTTAGCTTAGCCCACGTGAACTTTTTTCCTCGACTAATAGTTCTCCAACGAAGAAAAGGATAAATAAAATGGAAGACTGGATCTGTAACAAGGAAACAGGATGAATGCAATAAAGCCTAAAGTTTCATTCGCCCACTTAGTTCATCCCTATATCATCTACTGATTCACTCTCAGATTGGCAGAATTGTCTTGGTAAAAGTCCCAAGGTGAAAGTAGGGGATTAATGCTTACTCTTGCGACGGCATGAGAAACCAAAATTAGAAGTTTGAGATTTCTTGCATGTATCTACGTAAAACATATGAATAGTTACATAACCATTGTAAATTGGTTGTATTTCTTCTCATACAAGTATACCTACATATCATTTTCTACCCCATTCCTTCGATCAAGTACCCAGTTCAATATTATTATGTATTGCAATTATTTGCTGAAAGCGCTCCCCTCCGCCTGAGATTAAACAAAAGATACCTAGTTGTCTTACAAATACAACTCCAATTATATGCAGTCATGAGCGGAACGCCTTTGTTACCGCTCTTTGCAGCAAAAAGTAATTCGGAGATGGCAGGCAGAGTTACAAAACTAGGAAAGGAAGGAATTAAATGCAAACAAAGTTTCACAATTAGTTTGAGCATTTGGAACCGAGAAAGACGTGTATTGATGGGTTTCTTGCCAAACTCAATTTGTCTAGCAATGATTGGCTCGACTTTGTGTAATAATGCTCAAATCTGACTAGTCGTGCAAACATGGGAATCATTATTTGTTTCTAAGTTTAGACTTGCGAGGTCTGAGAAACTTGACAGTGCTCAAAAATAGCATTAGATATAGTCATTTTCCTTAGAAAGCTTTTCCCTTTTATTGTATTTACTTAAATCAAGAATAACTCAAAATATAAAAGTACGCCACGTTAAGCTAGTTTCAAAACGGACTACAGGGATGTTTTTACATCATGTACTATTATTCTTTCGAAGATAGTTTCGAGAGTTTTCTAGAAGAATGAAGGCGGATATGAAAGATAAAAGTTTACACAAGAGATTCATCCTTAACAATCAGGATGAGACGGTACAGCATGTTCTTTTAGTTTTGAAGGCATAAATAAATGAAGAAAGTTTTCCAGCCATCATGTTAAGTAGAAGATTCAGTTTTCAAATCAACTATTTTTACTTATACGCAATAGTAATAATAAGAAATTTATTTGATTGCCGTTCTACCTTCACCTTAAAAATACGAGAAAAATATACGTAACGTATATGCCGACATGATTGTGTGAAAATCTTCGCTCCGCTTCTAAGAAGTACATTCTCAGAGAAACGATTTAAATCCAACCAACTCTTTAGTCAAAGTTTGATGAAATTATATGAGTTGGCAAGCATCAAACATTTCTAAAAATATATAAAGTAACTACGTCTTTCGTCTGAACATGTCAGAGCTGTAATAATAATAACAGTAATAACAATTTTTATCCATTTGATCCACTTTCACGTCTCACTGAGTTCCAATTCACCCATCTAGGAAAGCAACTGTTGGGATCTAGCCATTTTTATCTTTTCTTAGAATTTTCTTACTGACATATTCAATTGCTGACTAGAACAGTATAATATCCACTTGTTAGTTTGCGTTTCCTTACCTTTTTTATTATCAAACATGTATATCATCATGTTTTATAAACGCATAGATTTTCCCTCAGTAATATCCACAACGCAGGAGTATATTTTTCAACCAATGTTATGGCACATGTGAAATTCTAGCTGACGTAGATTTTTTCAAACATAGGTAAAGACCTATCTCTGCGTGTGTGTGTGTGTGTATTCCTTCAAAGTTATTATGGGACACTAAGGAAGGAGAGATACTTGTAAATATTCTAAGCATGCCACACATAAGGCGAAATTCTAGTCCCGTTCTCACTCAATTTACTTTCTCCCGTCTCCATCCCCATCCCTTTTTCTTCTTTTATTCCATCTTCAATTGAACCAACTTTCTAGTTTATTTTTACTTTACTAGTATTCTAATATCATATTTACTTGTATATGTACGAGTTTTCTCTTTTCTTAATATTTTTCCTCCTTAGACAGACAACATTGAGATGAGATGAGGAAAGAAAAAAAGCGAGGTAAAAAACCCGTTGATTCAACCGGGTAGTCTGACGGCGGAGAAGAGTTAAAAGGCAGGAATAAAAGTTATTTCTCTGCCAAATCACTTTTCTTCTTGTCCATGGATAACGAGTGGGCTACCGTGATGACTTCATGCTATACTATATTCATGTAAATTGTACACAAAACATGAAATCTCATTTCCAGCATCGTAAACTACAATACAACTACCCTTTTGATGTAAAAAATACTTTTGGGACATTTAGAATAAAACGGGTTTCTCTGTGTATTGTGTATGATCTAAATTGTATGTGATGCTCAGCACCAGCACCAGCTCCGCTTTTTCTAAGAGAATCAAAATGAGAAGATGGAAATACAAATATGTACGTAAACTCTGTGTTGTCCTGAGTGAAATCTCAGCTTCATTTTTTACGTCATTAAATCATGTCTTCTCTACTTTACCTTGTCTTTCCATCAAATCAGTCTAAAACACATTGCATATATTATACATTGTACAGCTGGGAGAAACCTAAGGATTTGATTGAGATGCCAGAAAGTCGAGTCCTGGACAGGAAACTGTGTCTGTAAGCTAAACCCATTTCCTGCATTTTAAAAAGTAAATATGAATGTATATAGGTGCATGATAATACCATAAATCTATAAACCCTGCTTTTTTCTCCATTTATGTTCAAACCTCACTTCCTCCATATAGAACTACATACTCATACTAATTCAATTTCAACTGTTTTTTCTGTGACTCAAAGGAAGTGAGTGGGTAGGGCAATAAAAATAAGTTTTGAGGGGAACTAATCGTAAGGCACTTTTTCCTGTGACAAGGGCGCGACACCTATCTCAGCAGGTACTAACAACACTGAACTTCGGCAGGCATGACATAAATTACATACGGTATATATGTAACTACGTTTACGACAAACACATCATTTGTATTCGTTTAGACATCACTAAGGACTAAGGACGGAAATGAGCGTGCTTTATTGCATTCGAAAGAATACTGTCGCTTCATTATTACTCCGTGGGAAAGACGAAGTTTGTCCTTTCTTTTCATAAAAAGAATTGGAGAATTTTTTACGGAAAAAAATGATGCACTTATAAAGATCTAGAGAACTTGGAATGTTCCAATATATTTTATTTCTTTTTGTTCCTTCCTCGTTACAACCCATTAATTTTTTAAGGCTAAAGCAACTACAATAGACATTCTAGAGGAATCTTTTCAGCTCTCCACAAGAAGGAAAAAAGTTCGTTCTGGTGAATCAACAATTATGGGATCGCACAAGTTATTCATACGTAAACTTCTTTCCAAGAAAAAATGAAACAGCATCATTAAAAGTGCTTCGGAGCAATATCACGAACGAGAGGTCCTTCTACAGCGTAGGGTTATAAAACATTGTCAAGTTTTTTTCTTTCTTAAAAATGGTGAATGCGGTTGAGATGTCTGGAAATATTACTAGAATTGTAAGAGTCGATGTCGTATTCAAGTATTATTATGCATGCATCAATCGTGATATGCCATTTGTGCCTATTGTACACAATTAATTCAAATAAATTTTTAAGGGAGGAAAGGAGTATGAATGGAGAATGAAAGAAGTCCATATAAAAATTAACTATACACATTTTTAGCGACTTTCTGATCCATTTTTTCGAATCTCCAAAAATCTTAATGGGAAAAGTTATGCATCTATAAATCCATTTCATTAATACCTTTTTCAAACTCTATATTTCCCTTCAAGTATGGAAAATGACAAGTAGTAGTGTTTGAAAAAGTATGATAAGTTCCCTTTTCTAGCTAATATAACTATTTTTCTATTATACAAATTAATCTCGAATAAAGAATCATAAATAGAAATGCCTCCAGATAAGACGTGGAATTCCTTGGAAAAAGATAACAAAAGGGCCAACCTTTTGGAAATAAGCAATTAAAATGCCTCAATTTTTCGCAAGATATATGAGTGGCATGCTATAAATCAACAACAAAATGACAATGAAAAACTTTATATTTTCCCCAAATTTAGTGACACAATTCCAAAAGTTAATCGAAAATAAATCAGGTGAATGTTAAAAAGCTAAAAGTAGTCTAGTTTTTTTTTAAAAAACTCTCGAATCATGACAGTAATCTGACAATTATGACAAGTTCATCCTAGTAACAAACCCATGGATGAAGACATTTTCAATTTTCCTAAAAGCCAGATTAAATATATCGTCTTTCGCCCTTATATAGATACCCATTAATATTTTAACGGATAGATGCTTCAATTCTAGAAAGCTTATGTGAGCATATACACGATTCAAAAACGCTCATAAAATATACAAATTCTAGCTGCTCCAGTTTTGTCATCAAAAAGAGAAAGCTACGTGGAAAGGCGCAACACTCCCTTTGTCGACATGCCTTGACACCATTATTTATTTAAATACTTTAAAAGTGTTTACATTTCGGATAATCCCTATCTATTAAACCTATTTCTATTCCCCTTTTATATTATCAACACTTTTAGCTTCTACAGTCAACCCATTTTCTAAAGACAAAAACACACGAGCGGACCCCAACTCTGGATTGTTTACACATGCTAAATAACTTTATGGTATATTATTCAAGCACACAAAAGTTATTTTAGGCTCCTGTCTTTTGATTCTCGCTTCTCCTCCAAGAGGATTTTTTGTTGTTTTCTTTGCATGAATTTTCATCAACCTTCACTACCATTCCTTTTTCTTTCTAATTGGCTTGAGGGGAACATGAAAGGAAGTGTCTTGGAGAAGAAGACAGAACGACAAGAGAAAGAGTATTACCATTTACGTAAAACTTAAGAAAAGTGCACTTCCAGTTGTGAGGAAATTAAGCAAACTTTTTTTGTGCTGCTGGTAGATAGGCCACATATATCTACATATATGCTGAATGATGTCCTCGAGAGAAAGGATGATGATGTAGTGTACATATAATAAACTACATGATTCCTTATCCAGCGACTACCTCTATGTACCTAAATACTATGTCTGTGAAAGTATAATGCTACGCTATAGATAAAAGACATCAAGGTCTCTGTCAAAAGAGAATAGAGAAGAAAGCTATGCGATGGTGTTTACCCTACTTGCTTACTTTTTTATAGTCCTTTTATCTTCTCAACTTTCCTTTTAAAATAGTAAATGGCATTTTCAGTGTGCTTCATGCTTTGATCAAGACGGGATTTTATGGCATGTTTAAAATACACTTAAAGCCAGTTATTGCGTCACCCATCTCAACTTTTTTGTAAAGCTTAAGGCTACGCTCCTTACCAACAGCATCCAGTTTACGATTACTGCTCATTTCAAACAAATTATGTGGATGAGGAAGCTCCCTCCTTTTGCAATTTTAAAATTGTGGTTTTGGTCATACATGATTTGGGAGTCCTAGTAGAAAAGTTTTTTTTAGATCAAAAGGTATGAATACACTGAGAAAAAAGTACATACTTAAGCATTTGTAATTTAAGCATAATTGAACATCAACAACTAACAACAGGATTAAGCTTAATTTTTACCTGTTACACGCATATTGAAAAAGACAGCCTTTCTAAAGATTTTGAAACTTTCCTCTGATACGTTTAGTTGCTAATAGAAAGCCATTGTGTGAATTACAACAGAGCTGATATAAGAAGTAAAACATCACTTGGGAAATGCATCAAGTTTTCATCACTTCCACCAAGAGCAAGTGAGACAGAGGCTTCAATTTTTTACGTCCATTTAATCATGATAACAATCACTACCGGAGAGAGAAAATCTTTCTTATCCCTTTCTTTTGTAGGAAACGATTTAGGTAATGTACGTTCTACAAATGCATTACTTAAAATGCTACGGATGACTTGTTACACATTTTCAAGCTTTCCCTTTCATTCTCTTGGAGGACTAGTGCCACAAGAGGATTCAGGGCGAAACGCTCCAATGAAGAATCAACCAGGGGATCTCCTTTATTCCGGATTTGATATGTTGAATGCAAACAAAATGTAAGTAGACGATTGAGCGAAATTGTAATTCTCACATGCACACATTGCAGAGAAGCTTGGATAGGGGGGATCTACACAGTGCAGTGTAAAAAAGGAAAATTGTTAGACATGGATAATGGATGTTGTAAGCAGGAGGGTTGTGGCACATGCCTGATTTACTACTCTCTCCTTATACATATCTTTGACCGTAGTAGCAATCCATGTTTAGTTTTTGCTCTTTCTTCTAAAGTACCTTTCGTGGAAAATATACTCCAGCACAAAAAAATACTACGTCTCACACCCACGTTTAAATTCTGGGGGAAGGAAGACATTTCATTGTCAAGGATTAATGGAGATATAAGGTCCAAAAATGGAATCAAATGTTAAGAAAGGAAACGAGTGGCCCGAGAAGACGAGCTCAGCTTGGTTTTTAAAGGGGATCAGCCAGGGGTATACTTTTTGAATCTCAATTTGCTCATGCGTTACATATAATTTATGTTGGTTGATATGTTCCAATATTCATATAGATACATATATGCGAATTTTTTTATCCCTTAAACATTTAAGTATTTGAAGTATGCGTGATCAAATCACATAGACAGAGAATCTATTTAAATTGAAACTCTGATAGCATTCATTTTGACATGACATCGTAATAGGAATGCCACTGGAAATATCCCACCAAAAGCTGTCATGTAGAATTGCACACGGTCCAGAGACAAGCCACAAGTTAAAATGCAACCGGTTATCCGTATATTCATCGTTACCTAAATATTATGCAGAGGAACGCATTCCAAATTCTCTCTCTTGTCTCTTTCCCATCTATCCTTGAACGCTGTCTTTTTCTGGAATCTAAGTTTTGTGAACTAAACTTTTCCTTGCGATCAGTGATAATACAAGGATGTAAAATGAGTTGATAATATTGCTCCGCATGAAGTCGTCAAAAGGTTGGAAACGCATAGTGGCAAAGTAAAAGGGAAACTCTGAATGTATGTAAAATGCCAAGTCGACCTCAACAGATTTCCCTTTCTCGATACGGAAGAGCACGTAATGGTGGTAGTGGTGTCAAGATAAAATATGACTTTATACACGCTCCCCACACGTACATATGAAAAACGTATCATCGTATGAAAGAACATCGTGGCATGCATCACATACTGCGTTATTATGATGAACACGACAGTCCATCTCATTTCATGGAAGATGAAAAGTATACCAAATGGGAATGGTGCACAACCAGTATAGCATTTATGTCAAGTCTTTGCAAAGGCATTCAACATAGTACTCGAGTCATTTCCATGCGAGATCACGTAATAACCACTGCGACCAATATCCGCCACCACACCTCGACCAGCCGCTACCAGTACCGCGCCTTCATCAAGTAGGAAAAGGGTGAAACTAAGTGGGAGCATAGGTCTATAAGAAGTACAAAAGGGTTTGAATGCAACACATGATAATGCTTGGTATAGCTTACCGAAAAAGGATAGAATTCCATATATTTCCCTTACTTTGTTCCTCCACTTACACATTGTATTCACGAAACGAACACTCATTCCATTCCTTTACACGATGTTATCATGTAATAAGCCAAAGGTATAGGGAGTAGCAGGCGAAAAAGATTCATGAGCGAATTTTGAAAGACCTTTAAGCGACACTTGATACTTTGTGCCTGCAAGCGAGAACTTTATGTCTGGCTCTGGCTTCGTCGTATTCATAATATGCTTATGCTAAAATAACAGCGAAAAAAGACCGAGGAGGAGGGGGCGCTTGAAAAGACATGATATATCTTATGGCATCGTCATCATCATCATCATCCTCCTTCTCATTTCATTCCATTTTCTTTCAACTTTTCAAATTTCTCGTCACGACTCCTCAGGGCTTACATACACTTGCTCACACTTGATTTCTTGGTCACACACGTTACTGCCCTCTGTACACACTCGTATGCGGGAAAAAGCCTTGGACTATATTACCCCCATTTTTTGTAACCCATGCATATTGCACGAGAAACTCAAGGCTAAAACTTTAAAAGAGCAAAACCCTTTGCCCGGGCGTTCTACAATGTTGCGAAACTATCAATGTCTACTTCGTTTTCAGCCGTTAAGGAAGTTTTCTAAGCAATACATACCCACTCAGTGAATCACATAAATTGAAGATGGAATGACGAAAATTTACAAGAAATACGTAAAGTCAGTCCCCAGTTCCTGCCGTGGTAAGCTTCCTTGTCACGGGACAAGAATGACATGAAAGCGAGATCCAGGTTGATTCCAGAAAACGTGAGCAAGCTACTTACTTAAAATACACAGAGATAAAAAAGACCTTCTTTTTTATAGTAATCAGCCAGTGAGAAAATGTAAGAGTAGGACCTTGCCAAGCATTTTACTTCAGCATCTGTGCTAACCATCCAATAAAAGGAAGATATCAGTAATTTCGAACAGAACACAATTATATTACAAGCCATAGATATATTCTTATCTATTTCCTTTACTTTTTTGGCTTAGGCGGATATTATGTAATGCGGTGGGTGAAAACGAAGAAAATCTTATGAGAAAAAGAATAAGTCAGAGGGGAGAATCGAGCTTGAGCTGTGAATAAATGAAGCTAAGCATACCAAGTCATGGGACGTGGTCAGGATCTGAAATCATCATTGTCACCCTTTCTTGATCTTACTTTCTCCTCTGCTGCCAACACACTTCTTTCAGTCAACACCAACTTTTTCGTCGACATCTAATACCGATAATACTCACCCACACCAGTGCCACCATCACCATTACTTTAACTCGGTAAAATAATCTAAGAGGAAATAGAACTCTTTGACCATCCAGAATTCTCATCTAGAAAAAAAGTTGTATTACATGTATGCCTATCTGGAAGGCTTTAGTGCATAGTGGATGGAAATGAATCTAAAAAAAGCTTTCCAGGAAACTGGCATTTCTTGGGTTTTTGTGCCAAAACCTTAAATCTAATTCATACAAGGACGACACCATAATCATCAGTCTATCCTTAACAAAATCCTGGAGTGTATGTGAGCAGTGAGCACCCTGGTTAGTACGTTACAAATGAGCTTCTTCTTTCTTATTAGCAGTGCCAGAGTTGAGAGGCACGTTTGCACGTATCCTATCCTAGCCAGATGTAGCATGTTGGAGGTGAGTCTTTAGAAGTGTCTAAGAAGTTCTTCTAAAAGAGTGCCATCATATATAGCTATATTTTCAAGTGGGAAGTTGATGATCCACAATATAGTAGTAATATAGAACGAATAAACGTTTCGCTTTCTCTAAACTTCATGCCACATAGTAAAATTTGAACGTGTGTTAGTGATTCTAATGGATTTAGATGAACAACTTATACGTTATGGTTATGACTATGACTTGGCATCTCATTTTCTTAAATCTTGGATCAGATCGTTTATATCGCTAAAGTAATCCAAATCATTGATTTCTTTCTGACCAGCCATTCCATGAAAGAAAACAGCCACGACATAAAGGTGGTCTGGAAACGAATTTTGAACACAAAAAAGGAGAAAATACAGCAAACATTTGTGAAGAATGTCACAATCATAACTTTTGTGCATATACATATACGGTTCATCAGTTAAGTCCATATGGATAAGTGTAAGAATTTTGTATCATTTACGTCTTACTTACCTGACTAACAAAAGAATACAACTAAAAGAAGCCAAAATGTGGGAAAACGTAACTAATGATAAGAGAAATCGAGAAGGAAGGAGTAACTTACATAACTACCATGAAGTTTGTGCAATGCGTTGGAAATGGAGATGAGAATGATTGTGAGAAGCGAGACGCGAAAGAGGAGGAATAGTTAATAGTCTGTCTAACCTTGCGGAAGCGAGTTGCCACAAAGGGACTTGGAAAGATTTACGTTTTATTTAAGAAGTCCAAGAAATAGGAGACAAGAGAATTAATGGGTTTTTGAGAAATTTTGTGTTCGTTTGCTCATTAAATAAACTTCTCAATCTAAAGAAATGATATTCACATTTCTTCTTTCCAACCCCAAGTATGATAGGCGTGTGAGTGTATTAGTATTGGATATCACATGCTTATTACAGCCAATCAAATGAAGATTTGTACCACCTACCTACACAACTGCTTACTTTACTCCAGAAATCGGCAGAAAACTTTAAATTGTTACATTCTTTAATGAAGTCGATTTAACGATTTAAATTTCGGATGCATCACTTACAAAGCTTATTTTAATGATAATGATGAAATTCAATCGTACATTGCGTCTTACAGGGAAAAAATAGAAGTTGGATTGCGATTTCTATATACAAATTATTTTTGCAACTTATTCGTTTATCATTATTTCCATACCTTGATTATTTCTGAAGGTATGCTGATACATGTAAACATTCAAAATATACGAAATCTTTATCCTAGTAATGAAAATGATATATTTATTGAAGTAAAGCGCGCTGAAGTACTAAAAAAATTGTTCACATATGGTGTCGATGTTTGTAAATTTATTTATTCCCATTTCCAGTCGATTAATAATTCAGGTTTTTACTTAGAATTACGATGAAAGCTGTGCCATGAATACCAGACTGGGTCGCTGCCAGCGTTGGTAAATAATGTTTAGAAAACTTATGGCAAATGAATCATAATGAATTATTTGTTTGTAACAGACCACATACAGGAAAAAGGGGATCGGGAAACGCGAACAGAGAAAAGAATGCATTATGTTGCAGCTTGCAGCAGATTTATTTTCTTTACTGCAGATATCTGACTGACTGGGTATAACCACGTCGTACATTTTTAGATGTATGTATGAGCTTTGGGGTATCTGTGGAAAAGTCATCATCATTATCATCATTGAGTTATCACACATATCTACGAAGACTCTCACTCTCACAGGCAAACGAGAACATCAGCATCAACTCTTGCACCGCATTACTTGCACTTCGAGGATGAAATGTGGATTCATATCACACAGGAAAATTTGCGACTCTTTAGATTACTCCCTTGATGGAAATTTCATGAGGAGCTGTAAAGATATGAAGTTTTGTGGATTGGATATCAAGATGATGAAATGATGCTCCATTTCGGCGCTGGTGAATAGTAGTGTTGGGAATAAAACCATGCTATAGTTATGATACTCCTAGATATGAAACCATGATTGAATGCTCACAGAGGGATGGGTACCTCACACTTTGAAGAATTCAGCTGACGCCAAGGGTAATTCGGAGCATTCAAATTATGTTTTCCTCTTCTGATCCAGTTGGCGTTCCCAGACATAGTTGAAACTTGGTAAATCAAGTATTTATTTTAACAACGTTGCATGCCTAAAAATTGATTGTGAACATGAGAATCCATTTCTCTACGTGGCTGGTTGATGGCTGACGTGAATAAAAGTAAGCATTTAAGTCATTAGAGTTGAAATCGCCGGTCATTTCGACAATATGCTATTCGTTAGTGTAGTATGCTTCAGGCTTTGTGAAATTATGATGAGGAGTGAATCTGTGCTGGCTTATCATCTGAATAATATATTGCTTATGTACACACAGCAATCAATATTTATTTTAAAAAATCCCAGACCCCAACAATTTGTTTCAAAGAACATTAATTTGTTTGCTCTCCCATTTGAATTATGAACCTCTATTCTATGAACAGATTTGAAAACAACGCTTTGTTAACATTCTGTAGCAGTAATACATAAACATTGTATTCAAATTCAAGGAGTAATTCATTATGCTGTTGCAATTATTGCCCTTGCTGATTGTACAGTGCAAATAAGCATGATCTGGTATAAATTTATACGTTAGATTTTGAAAATTACTGCGAGCTATTTACAAACCTGCTTATAGCAACAAATAGTGTGCAATGATCAGACAGCGCGCAAATAAATATCAAAGAGATGTTGAAGAATTACAAAATACATAAACAGAAAAGAAAGCTATACAATATAAAAGCGCAATCAGCTTTTAATGAGCAATGTGTATGTACAAAACTACCATGAGCTTGAAGTCCGTTCTACTAACAAAAACCAAACAACAATAGCAGGCCCAAACTGACTAGACCTGAAAGAGAAAGCAAGTCCTTTAAAATGGAAATAATGAATCAAGTAAATTATTTTTATACGCCACCTACCACTCATCAGAGTATGATGATGGCGATGAGAGTGCGTATTTCTCCTATTCCAAGGACTCCTAAGGATGCATCATGTTTGGCAAATTGTTCCTGTTAGACAAGGGGCTTTTATGAATCCCTGGAGACTTTCTCTTCTAGTTGGCATTAGGTGTAGTAGTTCTAGTGCAGCTAGTGACTCTGACGTGAAAGAAAGATAGTGATAGTAATGGGAGCGTTGAAATAAGCAGTGTAGTAACTCTTTACTCTACGCAAACAGCTACCCGATTATACTTTCGTTTTCTACAAAATGGAACCTGGCCAGGGCAAACGAGAAAAAAATAGCTTCTCTTTTACTATCGCTATCTACATCTCTTCACATTTGCTCTTGTATTTCAGTTTGAATAAAACCTGTAGTCAGTCCCTGAAAAGGGTAACGTTCCTAGAAGCATTCGCAAATTCAGAAAGTTTCCATCCTTCCATGGTACCATCTAATGTAAACACTTTTCGAAAAAGGCAGAGGAGGAAGTTACTTGCCTTCTAAAATTAATCATATCTACTCAAACTACCTTATTCCCTCGGCATGCTATACAGTGAAGTGATATACAGCCCTTTTATATGCAACAGTCAAAAAATGATTTATAGATAATGGAACATGAATTCGTGTAATAAAGTTACCATTAGTCTACAAACGAAAAAATGGACTTCTATACATTAGTTGCTAGAGAAGAATTTTGGTGTAAAAGTGTGCTCATATGTCTAGTTAGAGTAAATTATCTAATATTGTATTTCTATGTTGCACAATTTTAAGTAGAAAGGTGTCCACCCCTCAGATTCAATAAATTTTGCCTGGTTAAAATTCATCCATAACTCTGCAGATTTACCCGTTTACAAGTTTAAGAGAGTAAAAGGGGTTTGCTTTATTTAAGGCACAATAGGCATTAGAAGAGCCTGAAGTAATATTTTCGAATTAGGGCACAAGAGTCACACTAGGAAATATATTGACATGATCTTTTCAAATGTTTGGCTGACGGTTTCAATTTTTAAGATAACTCAAGAATTTCTCCGTATCTTGGTATTTGATCATATATGTACTAGGTAAGTACAAACCTCTTTACCTTGAAATCTAATTCTGAACGTATTATTCGGAAGTTGTAAAACGTTGTGGTAGTGCAGGCAGATGATGGAAACGCTATTGATAGAATCTACGCTTGATTTCATAGGCATTTTCGCTCTTATCAACACTAAACAAACACTCTGTCATCATGTAACACTCATAGGATATTGGAGAAAGGAGATGATGTACAGACGGTTTAGAGAAACTTGAGTAGAGAATCAATTTAGCTGATGTGGAGGATGCAGCAGATAAAAAATTGATGGAGATGATGAAACCGATCACTAAGTAAACGAATAACGAAAATCCAGGGGGGAAATACGATACTAACGGTTAGGTTTCCCAAAACTCCGCATTTCTACTTGTATTTTAGTGCTTCCGAATAAGTACATATGGAAAAGGGAAAGTTGTTCGGGCTGTGAGCTTCACAAAGTCGGCATATGTGAATGATCTATATAGGACTTCAGATTTTATACCTTACATTTTATATTTACTTTCACCCTTTTCGAGGAGTAAATCATGGTTTATCAAATCAGGTGACAAATGCAATTTATTTTGTCTCCAATGCTGTTGCAAAACACATCAAGTCAACAACGTACATATGCTGCTTGGTGAAAATACATAGTACGCACGTTTCTGCATGATTTCTTCTTCCCGCAAGAGTAAATGTTAGGTGAATACCCTTCGTTCCCAGTTTAACAATATCATTCATCCATTTCATTGACGTCACATTTTCGGCACAACTGCAGACACACGTGTGTTCTCAATAGAGTGTTGAAGGAACGACGAAAGTTCTCCTTTGAGTTAAAGCAATGTACCTTTTGTTTGTTTTTTTCGTTATTGTTAACAGACAAAACAAAAGTCGCAGTTAGAATACTCAACTTGAAAGCTTACCTCACCTCACCTGACGCTCTTACGGCTACTTATAAAACCCTACAAACCTAAGTACTACGTACGTAGAAACCGAAATCATGTACTTACAGGTTTTCGCAAGAATTCCATTTTGTCGCAATAACAATGGTGGGGCAAAATCCCAATCGCAGAACTGAATTGATTACATTGCTTCATACTATAAAAGCCAAAATATTGCAATGCCAACTACAAATGCATGTTACATGACTTTGCCATCAGCAATACATTTTTTCAACCGTTGAATGTTTTCCTTGAAATCTGGAATACGTAGAAAGGATTGTGTAAAGGTTTGACGATTTTCATGCTAAAATTGAAAAATCACTGCCAAACAAATTTTTTACCCAGTCACAACTTGCTATTTTACTAGTATGTGGATTTGGCATTATAATCATGTATTTTCTATATCGTCATAATGAATATAACTGAAATTTTGTGTTCACTTTACGTAATTCTAATATGCTAATACTGCAAAATGAATTTCCGAAATTCGAGCAGTTACCGTTGTAAGGATTAACTAAATCCAGCATTAAAAGTTTCATGTATTAATTTGAATAGGTGAGTGAATTTTAGAAAATTGACGGGTTCGGACAAAAGCCGGTGAAGCGGAAACCGAAATAGATCTATAAAAAGTATAAAAAATCTGTAGAGATCATCCTCCAAAATGTTGTAAAGCCTTCAAACTCACGAAATTCAGTTTCATCCCTTTCCTTCAAGTCAGAGGTTAATATCAACAAGCCTCGAGGGTGAACACTACGACGAAACTAGAAAAGACCGATGATGTTTGCAGAGTCAGCCAATTCTAAGAATAACAAAATGAGAGGGAGATGTATTGAAACTTTTCCATGTAGAATGCCTGGATTTCGCAAAAAATCATTTTATATCAAACACATTCCCCATGCATCAGAATGGGCCTTATTGAAGTTGGCATGAAATATACAAGAAATGTTACCTCCCTGCTATATGGTTTCAATGAAACGAACACGTAATACTTAATCAATACTTTTTGATTTTAAAACTGCTGAGAACGGGAATCAGTGTGGTAATATGTAATTTACTGATTTCTAACTTATGTCTGCTTTAGGGAAAATCAAATTGATTTGTGCCACCAGCAAGATAGTGGAAAATTAAATAAATTCTTCGAATTCATTGAATCTTTCTCAAGTTTCGTAATGCTATCACTATCATCATTGTCAACATCATATTAGCGGTACAATATCAGGACAATATTAGCTATAAAGGTAACAAAACACACAAGATATTTTATTCTACAAAAAAGTAGGTATATATATGCCACGCATGAAAAAAGGCTGTTTAGGTGTAAGTAGATTGTTCCATTTTTCCCCGAATGCCAGAAGGTATTTTTACGAATGAATCAATCCAATTACATCCTTCTATTCCCGAAATAAGTAAGAGCTGAAAACTTTCAAGCTCATGGGGGGCATCACATAACGATTTTGATCTGCGTTTAAGCCTAATCCAGGGTTAACCGCATCGCGCAACTACGATTAATTTAATGGATTAATCTTGGTTTT
>JAHZNA010003682.1:0-39452 GCA_027743935.1 Sinodicranocentrus sp. ZH6 | reverse complement strand
TCGAAACAGGATGAGTGTTCACTTCACATTACAACTCGGATGTTGATCACTCTCCTTCTCATTAATCAAGAAAAGGACTAGCACGAATGTGAGCAATCCTTTCCACATCATAGGAAAAAAAACTTGCATTCGTATATATCTCGTTGTAAGTTAGATTGTGAATCCCCTGGAGTGTCTCGCAACCTTTTACACAGATATATAGTTAACCATGGAGCATATCACATCTCACAACTATACACACTGCGCACTTTTGTGCTCTCTAGCATTTCTCTCTAAATGAGCATGTCGATCCTGATGATGATTCGTTGTTCATTAGAGAATTAGTCTTGACTCACTCGAGCAGTGTCTTGTTGGCCAAAGAGTTTATTACCCGAGAGCATAGAAGAGAGTGTCTACCTTGCATAACATTCGGCATTCCCGAGTGTGTAGTCATTCCGGCATGTGTATGTAGATGAGGTACATATTTTTGTGTGTATATGCATATCTAATTTTTTATGAGAAAACAGGTGTGCTGCCTTTGTTCCTGCTCCTTTTTAGTCTGTAAATGCTTAATAAAAAGAGAAAAGGGTTATGAGTGGCTCCGACTCTGGTTAATTCCCTCCTCCTTCCTCTTCATTTGCATAAGAGGCAGCCACTAATTACACACGCCTTCGTCGACTCGTCGTCGCAAGTTTGGCTTGTTTGTTAGAGAGAATGAGAGAGTGAGGGTTTTTTATGCATGCTCTTTTTCTCTACTTCTCTCTCTCTCCATCCAACTAAAGAGAAAAGGCTTCTCATTAATTAAAACGCGAATCAGCAGCTCCCCACCGCTTTGCTTGCTTTGCTCTCGACGAGTCAGCAAACTTGACTTGGCTCAAGGAACCCAATGAACATAGTCGGAGTGGAATTAAAGTTGCGATGATGATGAGGAGGATAGACTTCTTTTTTTGCTTTAAGCCCTCTCCTCATTTTCCAACCATATTACTTGTTCATTACAAAGTTATGTATATGCATAACCCTCATTACACAAAGAACGAGGACTATTAGGCTAACGAATGTAATTTTTTGAGGGGGGTTGTTTTTGGTTGGTAATGAGGGTTGAGGAATTTGCATTTTGTAAAGTTTTGCAGGAAATAATATATCTGATGAAAATGGGTTTTAGGTGGACTTTGACGTTTATAAAAAAATATTAATTATCAATTTAAAGTGATTCAACCTCAGATAGTTGGCCTTCCATTTTTTTATTGAATAATAAATAATAAGTGCCTGGAAAAGCACATTTTAAAAGTTTGCAAAAACCACCGAAAAAAGAAACTTGTCCCATTTTCCTATTTCCCTCGTTTTCTCATCTGCCCCTCCTGGCCATCTAATTTATTTTCCAAACATACCATCCCACTCTCTCTCCAGATGTGAATCAGAAATAGCAAATAAAGCATCTATGTTGTATTCCATAACGGAAAAAATAGATACACACTCGTGAAGAAATGAAGCTTCACATTAAAAGCGAGAAGGGGAAGAGGCTCACAATCGAGAATTCCCTTTTAATAGCCATTTTTGCAGGCTTCCTTTTCATTTCATTAGCATTTTTCTCCAACTCTCTGTACTTCACATTACCAACTCTCTAAACGAATACATTACAACTTCTAGCTAGAGAAAACTTTGCAGTTTCTACTCTCAGGTTATTTTCAGGGTTTCTTTTGTAAGCTTCCAGGATATGTGGAAGCGTAGAAAAAAAAACTACACCACGAGAGAGAAAGGTAGACTTGTTTTTACGTTTTTTTTATACACAAATACACACAAGTGGATGGACCCCTGTCATATGTCTGGGGATACATGTATTCCACTCGTTTTCCTTTTCAATCCTCTCTCCACTTGAACATTTTTTTTCTTCTCCGCCATGCTTTGCTTGTCTACAGCATTACGAAACTTTATCATTATTTTTATGGAGCATATACTATAATTAAGTAATTGGATGGGATTCCAGGGGAAGCGTAATTAATAGAAAAAAGGGAGATGGGAGAAAGAATAAATATATACTGTGAAGCTATACTCTTCGTTTTTTCCTACGTGTAGCGTGCTTTTTTCCACCTCTCGAAAAAGAAAAAAAACTTCGTCAAACAAACTTGAAAGAAGCGAAGAAGCCTAACAAGGGAAATGAGAGCACAATATGCTGCTGTCGAGTGATGAAAAAAAAACTCCAACTTGGAGGAATATATGTGGAGGGCATAGAGATAAATACCCCTACACAGTCACTCCTCATCCTACGCTGTTGTTGAAGTTGGAGGAAAAGTTATTAATATGGTTAGGTATGAAGAGGTAAAAGTTATTTTATTGATATGACTTTTTTTGAGAAGAAGGGTTACCTTTATTGATAAACATGAGCTCTGATGAACTTTAGCTCACGCCGGGGTAATCTTTTAATTTTAATCAATACCCCATTGTCAAATTAGAGAGGATGAAGTGCTCATTCTAATTGTGTTGGTCGGCCCACACCGGTAAATAAAATTCTGAGTAATTCTTCCAAGCCCACACATTTGGTGATTGTGAAGTTGGGATTTTAGAGATGACAATGAGTTTAGTCATTTTATCATGTGACGTGGATCAGGAAAAAATGTCGTGGTGTGTGGCTTTAAAAGTTGACTAGGGAGGTGATCCACATAATTGAGAAAATATCTAGATAATGAAAGGCATTCAAGAGGAAAAGAAAGATTTGCGTAAATGATGGAATGTTATCTGATAAAGTACAAATGTACGCTAGAAATCAAATAGAAATAATTAGTAAATTAAAAACGGAATACCATCGCAAATTTATCTAGCGCAATAAATCAAATAAATCCCAAAATGATATTTCACTTAAACCCAAAATCTCAACTTTTTTCCGGGACTCACTCTCCAGAAATTAATTCCTCAACTCACCTTCTTCCCCTCTACCTGACATTGTATTTAATTAAGACTGGAAACTAATCCACAAGGTGGACGTGCTCCGTGTGGCGAGATAGTTTATTACTCTTACAAAAAATACATATAGAGTGTGAAATAATATTATCTGCCGTATATACATATTCCTTATGTATTGTTCCTTGTGTATCATCACATAATATCTACAGTCGGAGGGGAGTCTCCGCATGCAATCTGAAGGGAAAGGGAGCACACAAAGCGTCCTTAATTCCTCCCTTGTCTTGGCTTTCCCTATCTCCCTCCACCACGTTCACACAAAAGGCGACCAACCTCTCATAAGTTGAGAGAGTGATATTAAAAATGTGTGTAAGTGATTACCTCGAAGAAAGAAAAAGAACGTCATCATCATCAACAGGACATCACTTGAAAATAAAATTATGTGTGTGCCTCTGCACACACACGGACACACCAATAAAATCCAAACATCTCATGCTCCCTAGTCATATCATAAAGTGCAACCAGGCCATTTATTAAATACAACGTATCATCATCCTCATCTGGCTCACTCTTCCAGAAAAAATCTTGTCATGCATAAACTCCAGCATTGTCAGAGGTGAAGTGATATTTCTTTTTCTTCTTCTCATTCCAGTCGTGAAGGGAAGAGAAAGAGGATGAAAATTGTGATGTGAAAAATGCGTGTGTCTAGCATCACACAAGATTCTCACGTTATCTTTAATGCTCCTCATATGCATATAAAATTCCCCTTACATCATCATCATTATCATGTTCATAAAACGAAAGCCCATGACCGATTAAGCAACATATATGTGAATGTCATGCCCACGCCTTAAATTAAACACATTCCTTTGCCCTTTTACCCCCTCAGTGGGTACAAAGCTGGATAAATAGGAATTCATTAATTATGCCATAGGTGGGCCCACCACCGCTTTAACAAGGAGATTTCTCTCTCCACGGTGCAAAATCAATGTGGGTATTGATATCTTGAAGAAAAAACGCGAGTATTTTTTATATTTTCTTCTTCTCTTGGGAAAAAGGTTAAAGCTTGTTCATCCTCAGCTGAAGAATATTTCACCTTCTGTTTTGAATCCCATAAAAAAAGGCTAAAATGCCAAAATCAATGAGAGGATGATTGCCGGTAAAATACTATTGGACATGGATGAACTGTTTTTTGCGATAATGGGAAAAGGGGCAGAATTATCGATGCATTGTCATCCCGCCTTCGATAATCCAAGGATATATAGAGACATATAAATTTTTCTTTGGTGAAATCGCAACTCTCCTAATGACCAGGGGCGGACAAAAAAAACAAGACCTATTACATACTTGACTTCTCTGTATGAAATAAAAAGGGTAAAGGATGGGGATGGTTTAATATTATAAAATGATGTAGTTAAACGGGAGGAGGATAATCGTATATTTTGTTGGAGCTCACTTCTGAATTCTCCCAATCCCGTTGGCATTATGCTAATCGCGTAATTATTCTCAATATTTCTCAGTCAATTAGACGAGATGGAGAGAGAGGCTCATTCATAAGCGGTGATCCGTGCTCCCTTTCATTATCTTGTACATTTCCTTCACCTTTTACGCTAATCTCCCCATCATATCTCATCAACTTAGAGACCATCAACATCACTCATTCTATGTACATATATTACTACATTCCGAAAGAGTCCTCGCTCAAGATAAATATATACATGCTTCTCAGTTTTATTATCATTATGCAGATATATATGTACAAGAACAAGTCAAGTCAAGTGTGTAATGATAGGGAGAGGAAAATAGGATATCTCTTCCAGGCGCATGCACAACTTAACATTGTTGTCTTTACAATGGGGCTCGAAGCAGGAAAAGTCGATAAATTAATAGACACACATGTAGTCAGGCAGAGATACAAGCTAACTACAAAAAGCCAGAGAGATTGTCTATATTGACCTATCAGATTACTGGGAATAGTCAAGGCATCACCCCTTTCGATTTCATTAGAGAAAGAGATTTTTTCCCAAGGAATTTTCCAACCGAAAAATATACATATATCCTTCCCTTTTGGACTAGCATGAGATTCCTAAATGTTTCAAGAGGATATTGCTTTTTTGATGTGTGTTAAAAAAAACCTTGTCCTTTTTAGCACAAGAGGTTGTAGATTTTTTGTGCAGATAATGATTTATGATGTCATGCCATTCATTCCTCCCGACTCGGGGAGAATTAATTGAGACGCTTTATATCTTCCTTACAAGGTTTACAAACTCGACTACGTTGGTTATCAGGAAACCACTTGTCTAACTGAAAGGATCTAGGGGAAAATTGGTAGTTGAGAAAAAATAAATATACTCTGGATAGTTAACAAGTCAAGGGATAATATGCTGACGGAGTTAATTGACTAAGCATTCTGGAATGCTGCTCACGACTGAATAATAAAAAGAGACAAGTTACATGCAGATGCTTTTTCCTTCTCAAAATACTGAAAAGGCTAAATTGGATGCTTTTGGTTATTCATTTGAAAAAGGATTTTTTTCTTAGAAAAACACGAAAAAGTGTCAAACAAGAATCCCTAAATGGGAGAAGGTGGTTTTTACACTTTTTTCAATTAACAGAGGAAAAAGGATGAAAATTTGTGTTGTTTTCATGCACTAACGCACATAACCCCGAATGTTAATAGATGAAGGGAAACGTTAAGATTTTTCCGTTTCTTCTATCCTCCCAGCTCAGTTGACTTTTTCCATTCAACCTCTCGCGACAATGCCCACGGGAGGAAGTGAGAAAGCAAATGTCTTGAAAATCTGCAAATAAACTGGCAATATTCCTCCCCGCTTGTGGGACAAAAAAGTATAAAACTTGTATTAAATATCTTTCCTTGTTCTCTCTCAAGGCTTTATAGGTTGTGTGTTGTTCATTAAGCTTCTATCTAGGAAAAAAAGACTTGGGCTCTTGCACACCATCCCTAAATTGCTGTTAGTTTGACTTTTCATTTAGGAAAAAAAGGAAAGAAAAGAGGAAGAGGCTCAGAGGAATTAATCCCTGTGACTTTGATTTGAGCACTAAGTCTCCATTAACACTGACAGCTAAATTGATATAAAGTACGCTGTCATAATTTTTTAAGGATTAGCTACTATGAGCGTATCTATCCAACAGAGAGAGAAAAGGAGATGAGATGACTCCAACGGGTAAATAAATAAACCGACTAAGCTAAAAAGATACACAAACTTGATTCATTGTGCTTCTCCCTCTGTTTTTGCGTGCAAGTCGCACCACTAAAGATTAGCAGTAAGTAATGGCTCTAGTAAGTAAACTATATCACTTCCTCCCTCCTTCCGTAGACTTTTTGATGTATTTTTTTCTCCTCCATTTAAAACTGTCTTACTTTGAATCTCCTACTCTAATTAAATTTGTCACTGTTCAAAGCACACAATTAAGGTGCTCATCATCATCTCACAAAGTTGCGGTTGAAAGTTGGTGTGTAAAAATATACTTTTTCCCGTTAAGGAAATGACGACAACATTGTGTCCAACTAACAATAAAAAAAGATTCAACATGACTATTTTTCTTATTTTTTTCTCTCTTCTCCTATCGTCTTCATTATCATTACTCCCGTCATCTAAAAAACGTGGTCATGTTCATGGCCTTCTCAGCAGTGGGGAGAGTATAAGTCATCATCATCATGATGAGAAGTTAAGAAGGAAAAAATATACTTTGCTCGCTCTCCTCTTCCTATAAACATTTTTGTTCCGAGTTGTTGAGAAAAGTCACAAACGGCTAGTATCCCACCACCACTCATTTATTTTATTAGCGTGTGTTACTCGGTTGTACATTTTACAGCGTCATTCTCTCCTCGTGTCATTTTTATGCTTGGCGCTATGACTTTAAGAAAAATAAAGTTACGAGTGTGGAGATTTTTTTTATATCCTTCTCATTCTTCATCATCATCCTCATCAAGCTAAAGACTTTAGTATTGTCTCATTCATATATCATCATGTCCTTTTTTCCGAAAGAGATCTGCAGGAGGAGCAGAAGAAGGCGTCACGGCCCATCCTTTATTCATCATCGGGAATGAAAATCTCCTAAAGTTAAACTCTTCATTGAGCTGAGCAGAGAGAGAGATGAATTTAACAGAGTCATTTATTGTCTGGTGGGGTGGATGAAATTCGTAATAAAAAATATGATAAGGGATCTCGCTCTCTTTGTATTTTGCATATATGAAGATGATTCATAGAGAGAGAGAGAGAGCTCATCTTAATGTAATTTAACAATTAGACTGATCACAGAAGAAGGAGGATAGACTCATTAGTCATTTTGGCTCTTCGAGGAGCACCTTTCTCATCTTTACCACCTTTAGAGGGTCCACCGCACATATAAATAATTTTTTCTGAAAGGAACCAACATTGTTCTTTTTAAGATGGATTACACCAGTTTTAGAGCCCACTCCCGTCTTCACTTTTTTCCCTGTGTATATATGATACCCCCTCTGGAGAATTCATTTTGAATGTCCAGAGATTTTTTTGATGATTGTTTTGGTATGCAGTGGAATATGGGGGTGAGGAAGGAGTGAGTGACTTGTGGATTTTTCGTAGGTAGCTTGATTAACAAGGCAACCTCCCTATTTCATTCTGATTAAGGATCCATGATCATCACCAATCAATCAACAAAAATCCCTTTCAAATACGGGCTGGGCGAGAAGGATGATATTTTAAGTGTACCATTTACAGAGTTTAAAGGGCTCGTCAGAAACAGAAATCGATGCTATTTATTTTATTACTGGGTAAATCCCTACACACGCGTGTTATCTATTTCAATTTAATTCTATTAGAGAGAGCTCCTTTTGTAATCAATTTCTTTTCTCATTATGAGCGCCCTTTCCTCAGCAAAAAAATGTTTGTTTGTTTGATTCTATCTCTGCTAGAATAAGAGGGAGAAGGATAAAATGACAAGTGTGTAAGTGCTTAGTAAACTCCCATAAAAAAGTGACTGGTTTAGCCAGACTTCCCAAGAAGGATTGAGAAGGGAAGAATCATTATGAAAAAAAATGAAGGAGCAGCAGGTTCCATAGACTCATTTAGCTAATTCAATGGGTGGTATGACTGACAGATATTCAATTCTTATTATAACCATTAAACTTGCATAATGATTGAGAAAAAATAAAAAAAAGTCTGTAAGAAGGAAGGATATTATGATACCCATCAAGTGAGAAGTGCTCATTGGGTCTCGGTCTCATCTCTAAACAAGTTTTTTTTACAAAGTTTTATGTATATTAGTATCTTCCTTGCTTCTCCTCTGGAAAACATGATACTTATTATTAAGCGAGGAAATATTGCTGAAGAGACTGGAAAACTGGATGGGGTGTATGGGCACGAATATAAATTAAATATTTACCCCTTACTTAACCCCTCAGTCAATAGGTTTTACCTTCACATCGTCAGTTTCAATTGTAATCGTTTAATCTACAAAATTGAACTTCTCCAAATGGAACCAGAACTTGGATATGAGCAAGTATGTAAACATAATATCAAACTGCATAGGATATATAAATATAATATTCCCTTTCTTATTTATCTGACTAGGGACAAGAACGAGAGGGATTTTATTTGAGAGAAAAAAAGAAGCAAAAAGTTATTATCGACTTGTGATAATGTATTTAAGTGGGCGTAATTTTATATTCACAAATTTTCCATACTGCACGTTTAAAATATCCCGTTGTTTTTTTTTTATCTCAAATGCAATGCGCCAATGTGAATAATGCATGACTCAGGTTAATTTAGGCGATATATTTAATATATATATTTTTTACGTGTTTTTAGACTACGCTCACTCTCACAAGAGCTAAATAATATACGCATTTTCTCCATCCCTCCAAGTTTTTGGATGAGCGTTGTCCTCTGTCGTGCTTTGTTATAAATGGGTTTCGTCCCTGATTATTGGTTCTTATGCATAGTAAGTAGTTGTGGGGATAGGATGAAGTCAAGTAGAAAAAAGAGTTTTTTATCGGTTCATCTTTCTTTCTCTCTATTGCATATATTTTTTTATATATATCCTGAGTGTAAAAAGAAGCAAAGTGAGTTCTTCATTGTGTTTTCTTGTATCACTAAGAATATCCTATTGCGACAGGGTGACTCTTTCTGAACATGAGGGGAGTCATTCACATTACAATTTTTAGTCAATACGTGTGACCTATGGCTTGCTTAGAGATATAATAAATGGATTCAATCAGGTATCTAGATATGAAATGCTTTTCTCATTATATTTCAAATACATATCCTTTGATATGGAAGGAGGAGACTCGACTAAAGTATGCAAAGCCAATCCCTCCTTATCGTCACTTTGTCTTGTGAAAAATGAATAAAGTCAGTGAGCTTCTACACTCCATTATTCGGCAGCATATTTAAAAAATTGTCCATAAGAGAAGTCATATGATTTTTTTTGTCGATAACACATTAAACCAGGAAAACATTAAAAAGGACGATATGCAAAAGTTTAATTTGAGAATATTTCATTAATATCAATAATACCCCTCATTCTCTCGACGCTAAAGACTGACCGACCACACCAATTTCATGTAATGATTTTTCCTTAAAAGGAAACACTTGCACGAATCCGGGTATTTTTTGCGGGCTTTTCAAACAGGCAATTTCACCTCAACTGTTTTACTGTTTATTTCCTCATGAAATTCCTCTTGTATTCATTTGCCTTGCCACAGGGAAAATATATAAATTACAGAGTCTCGCATAAAATAGACTAGTTTACTAGCTAGCTTTTTTTTCCTGGAGAAAACAGATATTTCTTTCCAGGTATGAATTCACATACATAGGTATTTTTTTACATACCAATTATTTCCCTACCTGAGGCACTCCTTTTCCCACTAACTATTAATTCCACGAGAAAAAAATCCACTTAGATTTTAATAAATGGCCGAGCTAAGCATCAATAAAAAGGGAAAAGCGAAAAAGGAGAAATGTCATTAAATTTCCAGCTGTGTGGCCGGCTTAGGATTGACAAAGGTAGAAAAATAGAAGGCTTGTTGTCGTCATCAAAAGAAAAAAAACTAATCGAGAGGAATCATATTATCGGATTTTAACTCGAGTATCATTCCAAAAGTATATAAAAATAATATACCTGAAACCCATCACACTAATTGGTTGCGAAATATTTTTTCTCTATATGACTCACTTCTCCCTCCAGCAGTGGAAAAAAACATGTTATCTACCTGTGTTGATGATGATAATAAAAATGCCAAAGTCATTTCTCTCTCTAATTCCTAAGTAGTCATCGGATAATGGAGAAAAAATGGGATTTTTTTAGAATGAGAGAGATAGAGAGAGAAAAAGAGTAAAAGTAGATATATTTTTCTCCAAATTCCACATTATTATTCTGCTTTTCCATTATTTGTTATTTACGAAAAGGATAAAAAAAGAAGGTTTACAAGTGGAATGGAATGTGTGGCTGTTAGTGGGAGAAAATATGCAATAAAATTACAGGACAAGTATAAAAGTGTACACTTGTGATTATTTTATTGCTGACTTGAGCTCTACTGGAGGTATTGGGGTAAACACAATTTACAAAGGGAATTTTTCCTTGTGTTAAAACACAACTCAGTTATGCGTCCACTTCAACTTTTCTAATGAAACGTATGGAACACCTCATCCGTCTCAAGGATGAGCTCTCAAATGGTATTCCAATGAAAGGCAAAAGGGATTTTGTAAAAGACACCGAAAAACATGGATGTATTTTGTCAATGCGAGTTTTTGGCTTGCGTCTTGAATAAAATACAGGAATGTACCTGAACTCAAAAATATTTGAATATGCATAGGGCTAAAGGATACGTATTGAAAAGGCGCTGGACAAGAAAATGAAATCTAGAAATGGGAAGAGAAGAAGGAGCAATAACTTGATGAGAATATTTTATAGGCCAAGAGAATTTGACACGCGCCAGGCTGTTTAGATTTTTATGCAGAATTCCAAGCTACTTAGCTACCTGCAGAGATCTCAAGGGGGTCGATGTCACACGTAGCAGGAGCAGAAGCAGCATCATCCCGGCGTGGATGGAAAACCGGCAATGTAATAACTACACTAGCAAAACCTTTTCTCTTTTTATACCAGACTCTGTCTTGTGGAGATGCTAAGAAATACTTTTATTTTTTCAAGTGAACACCACACCAATCTACATAAAATCCAAGGATATATAAGTATAGCAGGGATAGGTATATATTCTTTGAAGGTATATTTTTTATTTTCTCCATCTATTACACCAAACGACTACACACTTTCAATCGATCGTCGGCTTAGACCATTCTTCACAGTTTTTTTTGCATTCTTCACGTAAATTCATTGTAGAATAGTCTCCATGTTTTAGCCCAAGACCGCATTAGTTTTTTTTCTTCTAAGGTATGACGGGTAACTACTCTACAAATCCAATTATACACGTACATATGGGAACATACTTTATCTGAAAATTAGCAATCTCGTCATGTGTCTAGGAATTTTTTCGTCGGCAAAAGCTGTTGCAATCTTTATTACATGAGTAACACATGCAAAAGACGAGGGTTGTCTTGAAGAAGAAAAAAAAAATAAAATTCATCAATACCAGGGAATTCATCTTGTCCCCTTTATAATTTTCTTTTCATTCTGGATTTATATATTATTCTTTTAGTTCGTGCTATTCCCCCTGTCTAGGTTGAGGTTGGGATGTAAAAAAGAGGTGGGATTACATGGAATGCATGATGCTCACGCGATTTTTTTGTTTATCCTTATATTACCCCGAGAGGAGGAGAACAAAGAGGTGTAATAATCATGAAATTGGCAGAAAATCCAGTCGTGCATGTCATGTCGAATGAGAAGGGAAAATTGTGTATTTGTTACATTAGACAAAGAACACGGGACAAAATTGTTGTGCTTTAGTTAGGCTCGTGATGTGATTCCGATTGGGATGTAATGTGGCTATGTAAAGAGGATAGCACATAAAATTGTGAAATGAGACTGGAGACAAGTGAGACAAGAGAGAAGATTCGAATTTCCTTGTTCAACTACCTGAACACAAGGTGACATGGTAGCAATGATGAGGATGATTATGAAGAAGATGTGTGTGTGTGTATAAAAAAGGAGAATATTTTGTCTCAATCCAATTGACCTCGTATCTTTTCGCCATACTTTCATGAATACTCAATGAGGAAAAAGGTGTGGGATTGAGAAAAAATGGATTTGGCAGGGAACAAGTGAGAAACAAAGTAAGAGATCATTTATTGCCACACGTCATGAAAGTAATGTGGAATGTGGCTAAGGTTGAATTTAAAAGTTGCTCAAAAAAGTGATTTTTATACCTTGTATACAAAGGAGCTCACTGGAATCTCAGATGAGGAATAGATTGCGCAAGGATAACTTTTAAAATTCATTAGTGTCGCTGTTAGAGAAAGGAATTGTTTGTAAAAAGCTGCATTGCAGCCAAGTGCAATTTGTCTCTGAGAAAAAACTCCAAAGAATAGGAATGGGGAAAGGTGGCCAATTAAGCGTTATTGCAATTTGTTATTTGCAAGTATTTGTCTTTCATATCCACTTAGAAATGTTACACATTTTTTTAGGAAAAAAATCTTGCAGACAAACACAAAGACATGTATAAAAACAATAAAAATACCTTTCTCTCTAAAACAAGCTTCCTTTTGCATCCAGCTGGCTGATGAAACTTGAAAAGATTAAAGTGGTGCTGAGTTGGTAAAACATTCCAGGAATGATAATATGCATGGATGCGAGGTTAAAAAGACGGATTGTCGGTGAAGGGCGAGGAATTTGAATAATACTCTCTGTAGCAAATTTTGGAATAGAAAGAGACAAAGAGATGTGTATAAATATCTCGTGTATAGCAAAACTATAGAAGGATATATCCTCTTCTTTTTATATTTATGCATTTGAAGGTTGAAGATCAGCAATCAAGGCAGGAAAGTTTAGGGATTCTTGCCACTTGAGTTTTTCAACTTGGTTACACATTATCACAATAAACAACAGAGCTAAAAGCAGTGTTGGCTTTTATCTCTTATGTATATTGTAAGATTGTCGGGAGCTTGTGTATAAAAACGAGTGGCAATTCGAGAAACACCGTCACATCGTTTCTCTGTCAGTTTATCTAGCTTCTGTTCAACATGGAAAGTGCGACTGGATGGAAAAGTGTGGGTTAAATGGCAGGATGACTTTTTTATTTTGAAACAATCCTTTTCTGATTTAGGATCCACTTGGCTATCCATAAACAAGTATAAATATCCCAAGGAATGCAATCCCTCTTGTGGGGAAAGGATGTACACATTTACATTCATTTTCATACCACCACACATACAATAGAGGCAAGCCTATAGGAAAAAAAAGTCAGAGAATTTTCCCTTTGTCCTCTCTCCTCTCATCTGCTCTCGTTTTTTTCTTCTCTTTTGCACACACAACGAGAGAGATGAGTGGATGCCACACGTTTGTGGAATGTTGCTGACTGACGAGAAAAAGGAATGAAATGGTGATATGTGGATGTGTGTGTTCTTAAACGAAAAAGTTTTTTGCAGGTCGTGCCATTGCCAAACCCTATTGGTATAAAAATGTACATGCGAGGAAAACGCTATGCATATTTTTTTTCTGTTTCATTTCATCCCCATAAGATCAAGTTCCATATAGATATATCCTTATGTGAAGGATATGGGGGGAAAGAGAAGAATGAAAAGTGATGTGACCGACCGCGTTGAAAAGTGCTTTTTATACAGAGCAATGCACATTTTATATGAATCAAAATGTTTTTTCTTCTCTTCCTTGCTTGATCGCTCTTACCACCATATCCACAGCTTTTAATGTATTTTACCTCTTTCTCTCGGATCGGAGAGAATATATGTGTATTTCTAGAGGGGGATTTGTAAGGGAAAAATTTTGCATATGAAAAAACGAGAGCCTGAAAAAAACATATATGTTCAACTCGTTCTTTATTTTCGCATTCCGATCAGTCACTCTTCATTTTATTAGATTTTTTTTTTCTTTTCCTTTTCCATTTGATGAAAATGGTTTTTTTCGCGATCATTATTCTCCTTTCTAGAAAAATTTAATGCATTCCTTTGTGTACATTACAAACATTACCTGCCTTCTTCCATAATCATGATCGTCATCATCACGATCAAAACAAGAAATCCATATAGCCATACATCTTTTCCTTCAATATACTTCATTTTTGACGTGATTAGCAAAACAAAAAAACAAGTCTAGCCTTACACAAGGAGTTGGTAGCAATATGGGATTGTTTTTCACCATTTCCATTTTTATTACACAACGTTGAGCAGAGAAGAAGTTGTGAATATAATCCACAAAGCCATATTCCCTCATTAGTAGGCTCCTTTAGTGAATTTGATGGTGAGTGGAAGCCGAAAAATAAATTTTTTACCAGCTGACGCCATAGAATTAGATATGTCTCGATCACCGCGTAAGTCGGTTATTTTTTCCATTTTCTCTGTCTACAAATAAATACTCGATGATTATCATTCGAGGATGATGATGATGACGCAGTTGAAAGGAAACTTTTTTTTCCTTTTTTTGTAATATCCTTCTATTCCCACATTAGTTACCTTCTTGCTTGGATTTTTTAAGAGAGTTTAAAAAGTAAAAAAAATGTAATAATAACCGTCACAAATGACTATATTCATTTTTTTGACAGTGTCCTCATCATCCCAATCAATATTGTGGTGGAGGTAGGAAGAATGTATAATTAAAAAAGACAATTGTTCCTTTCACTAAAAATTCAAGTCATGGCTTGACATAGTTATTTTTAAATTGTACTGCCCCACCATATTATGCTTCTCTGGTAAAAACAAAAGGGCTCCAGGAAGACAAGCAGATGCTGAGGAATGACAAAAGGACAGTTTCTGTAAAAGATTTTTTGGTTCCTTCTTTGATCACAAGAGTGATAAAAGAGGATTGAGAAGGAGATGATGACAAAGACAGAGACAAGTCAGATGAATGATGACAGCATGGATCATGAAAGCCGTCAACGATTTTTTTCTGGGAAGGTAGCTCCGCCTGAAAATAAAACATCTTGTTGTGGATGAATGAAGAAAGGAGAGAAAAATATTTAGGGTTGCAAGTTGCAATACGAGTGTAACTCTTCAAATGTTATGTTTTTTTCCTCCTGGATAATATTTTTGTGATATGTGAGACGGATGATGATGAGGTGGATAGAGCGCTACTCCTTTTTACCTGGGGTTTTTACTATTATGCAAATTATTCATTCCAGTAATATTCTCCTTGTGTGGCGGCTAGCGCGAGAAGAGCTGCTGAGAGAAAAGACAAAGGGAAGGAAACAGCATCAAAAACACTGGCGGATTAAGGTAGTAAATAAAAATTCAAGGGTTTTGTTGAGACAATGGTGTTTCGCGAGATGAAATACGGATGGATGAAAAAATGGAAAAGTTGTTTTGTAAAAAATATGCTTATGAATTATGTAAAAAGAAAAGGACAAGCCGACCAGTGGAGATTTTTCTGGTGATTCTTGTGAGAGTTTAAAATCTTGTCATGAAAGGAAGGAAAAAATGAGGGAATTTTTACAAGACTATCTGAATAAGTAATTAAGTGTAGCGGATTTTACTCAAACAATGAAACCAGACCGGTTAGCAGGAATTAGTGTGACGAAAGAGATGAAGAAAAAAGTATGAATGGGAAATCTAGCTTTCCATCTGCAAATGCCGACACTGCATCTGTTGCATTTTATTAGAAATGCATATGGTCATCTTTTTTCGGGGTTGGGAAAGCTGTTAAAAATGAAATGAAAAATATCTGGATTGAGAATCTTTTTGAAGAGAATTTTTCTATTCGAGTTTTGCCTCTTTGCTTTGTTGGGGATACAAATGTCGAGCCTTTTCTGTTTACTTTTTTTTTTCTTCGAGAGAGACAGATCATGACAAAACGTGAGGACCAAATATAGAAACAATGTGATAATATGCATATTCCCATAAATAGTCATACTCAACGGGATTGTCGGGTGCAGTGGTATGCGTTACTGAATTTATTAAGGATGAATATCTGATCGATCCTAGTTGAAGTATGCGGATATGTAGTTTGTAGTCGGGAAAACTATTTTTATCTACTTTCAGTTAAATTATTACTAGTGCTATCACATCTACTCTTTGGTAAGATTAAAATCATTTTTGCAAATATTTTAGACAACGTCAAAATCAAAAAAAATTATAATTAATTAAATTACACATTGATTAGCAAAATTTTAGCAGTTTTGATAATTTTGATAATGATTAATAACTAGCTCAAAACTGGACGTGAATTGAATTTCAAAAATGCCCATCTACAATGAATTCGGTGCAACGTGAGACTTCCATCTTCAAACATTCCTGCAGACTTGGCCATGAGAAACTTTTGCTCATCTCCGATAAAAACTGGATGGGGTCCAGCAAATAGATTGTGCCCAGTAGTGTTCACTCACCTATTAAAAATTATTCCTTCTCTTCCTCATTTTTTGCTCTGCTCTCATCAAACTTAGAAAACAAGAGAGGTCACTCTAACTGTACCACTTGCAGTAGCCGCAGGAGGAGGGAAAGAAATAGAAGTCGTAATCAACATAACAAACTGTTGATTTGAAAAGAGCCAATGATTTCATTACGATTGTAAGCCGTGAGTGGTATATGTATCCACTCTGGTATTTCACATTTTGACTTCGACCCTTTCAAGAAAAGAAGCAAGTCGTGTCATCATCCATTACTTCAAGTCTTTCGAATAAGTAACGACTAAGAGTATAGACAAGATCAGGTTTTTTCCTTCTCTCTCTCTCTCTCTCTCTCTCCCTTCATCTCTCGAAAAAATATATTATGCATCAGTGTTAAAATATTTTTCACGTTATATGCAAATCCCGTCCCGTCCAGGGGCACCATTTCGATAAAAAAAGTGGCTGAAGATGATTAAAGAATGACCATTATAAGGATCACGACGGCGAGGATGATGATCAAAAGTAGAGATTAGAGATGCAAATGGGAAAAATGTTGTTTACAACTTTGAATTTAGATTTTTCTCTAGGCCGTGCATTACTTGATTAGGAAGACGAACCAAGAAAGAATCATAACGCTCTCATTTTTTTCTCACTTCAAGTGAGACAAGTAATGTGTGCTTTGTGTACGTCTTAACTACATCTCCCTTGTCGTTTGTATGGCAAGGATGGGATCATAAAATGTACAATGAAATGAGCTCAGCTTGTTCTCTTTGATGATGATGACGCTCTTTCCACTTCTTTATGACCTGAAGGATGGCGGTCACCCTTTTTATTTTGGGACTGGTCCTCTTCAAACCGAAATTCTTTGTGTCCTTTTTATCGCGTACAAGACATGTTGGCGGTTTATGGGAAATGAGAATTTAGATTTGATAACCTGTTTAACACATTCAACTCTTCTAAGTCTTTGGGTAATCTACGACACTTCTACGATCCTATCTACATAGTTGTGAAATCTTAATTGTTTTAGGGAAAAAACTTAATGGCATTAAAATGCTTCAATATTTTCCAACCCGAGTTCCAATATATTTTTTGACATATTAACTTTCTTTACTTTTCAATATGCTAATTTTATTTTAGCTTCCCCACTTCCTTATGTAAACCAACCCATTCTCTCCTCTTCCAGCCAACCCAAGAGCTGAAACTAATTGTCAGCAAAGAATTCCTCTCCAACCTCGCTAAAAATGTGGAAACCCACTGATATGCAAAACAGGCTAAAAAAAACCTCCTCCTTTCTAACTCCAACATTCTTATTCTTTTTCTCCGTCTTAAGATCGGACTTTATCTCATCCTGCTAGGCTTTTCTCATCCGTCATCAGCAGATGGATTTTTGTGCCTTGAGAGAGAGAGAAGAGAAAAGAGAGTGGAAATTAAAGTGGCATGCACTTTCCTTAACCAATGAAACTTGCTCATAGTTAGTCTTGTAGAGAAGGTTGCTTTTTGCATAATAAAATATAGTGTCTTCCATATCCCCATCCTTTTTTATCCTCATTTCCACACACACACAACACCATTCCATCCATTACCAAGGACGATCATCTATTTTCTTATGTATACTCGTGTGGTTCTCTCTTTCTCGAGATAATATAAATTCATTCCTCTCTAAACTCGTTTCCTTAAGCAAACCTTTCTCCATTTTCGCTTTTTCATAATTACAAAACTCAATCTTCTTACTTGCAAATGTCTATAAGTCTACGGGAAAGTAAGAGAATACTCTCGTAGCTCTCATATCCTTCTAAGCTTCTTCCTTCTAAAGTCTTTCATTCTTTTTTCAGTTTTTTTCCTCTTCTTAAGAACGAACACATAAAAAACCGTTTCTCTCCATCTCGACAGCTCTAATCCATCCTGCCTTTAATATAAAAAAACTTTCCATCTGGTATTTAAGGTACACTACATACTTTCACCCGAAACTATTCATTTATCCCAAAAAAATCCCACCAACAAGCTAACAAGTCATTCTGATAGAAGGGTAACTTTCACTAGAAAAACGAGTTCTCTTGAGAAGCTTCTTTTTTTTCTCTGGGAAAACATTAAAAACGGAGGAAACCGATTTGCATACAAACTAATCGCTTTTACTCTCCTAGTCACAATGTTTTTCTTCATCTTGCTCACCCAAATGAATGAATATATGTGTGTGTGCTCTCTCATCTATATTAAATTATATGCCCACCCACCTTGAAAATGGAGGAGATGGTTTTTTCCCGAGTTTTAAAAAACTCAAGAAGAACAACCTAAAACCGCTCTTATCTTAAGCTGGCTCAAGTTAAGAAAAGTAAGCAGTAAGCATCTGTAAATTACAGTTGGGATTTAATCTGACGTACATATTCTCTCTTCAACGGAGAAAAGAAAAAAAACACCTATCTTTCCTTTTTTCGGGAAAGGAGGAAAAGCGAATGAGAATTTTTTTCTTTTGTCCCTCATCGATAGATTACCTTGTCTTCAAGGCTGCCTCATGATGTACCTAACTTACTCATTTCCTTTCTGAGAAAAATATATACGAGCCTTTATACATAGTTGGGAGTCGCGACGTTTCCTTCTTGACTTTTTTTTCTGGGGAAATACGTATAACGTACCCTGGAAAAATAATGGGAAAAGAAATATGAATAAGTTGACTTCTATTCCTGGCGGTCGTGTTCCGTTCATCTGTTATTGTTTTCATTAAACAAGGACAAAATTCCTCTAACATTTTTTTTCCTTCCTACACGTGCCTTAGTTTTCTGAAAAAAAAATTACCTACCTTTCCTCCTAATGAAGAGGTATGCATTTATATATATCATCCTCATATTCCTTTTATTTCAAGGTCCATATGCATCCTTATGTTCTCATTTTGCCACTCTGTTTTCAATGCTTGATTATGCAAATGAGGGAACAATACCAACATTCGGAGAAAGAAAGATATACAGACGAGATCTTTGCTAGCTTACTTTTGTACTTTGAGTTGATGCGGACGTCATCAATTCTCTTTTTCTACCAGGAATAAAAAAGAAAGGAGAGTGAGAGAATACTCCTACTGGGATTGAATGGGATGAGAAAAAAAGAGAATAGAAGCTCGAGTGAGTAACTGAGCTGGATAGAATTTTTTGTGAAAAAGAAGTGTACACCAGCTTGTTTGTTTGTTTGCTTGCTAACCAACCCTGAATTATTCGGGATGGGAATAGAAGAGAAAAAAGAGAATGAAGTAAAAAGGAGGAAGAGAGAGAGAGAAGATGGTTCATTTGCATATAGAGTTCCTCTTGCAATAATAATGCGTCTCTTTTAGACCGACGTGTGTTAAAAGAAGACGTCGAGATGGAGAAAATAAAAGGAGAAATCCATACGGACTACAATGCTTAGTTTTTTTCTAAAGGTGGATAATGAATACAAGCCATTTGCATAAAAATCAAGTGAAAAAAAGATGGGATGTGTTTATGGGTGTTTTTAAGGAATTCATGAAATCCAGTAAATTGTAAGGAAGCCCAGGGTTTTCTGGTTGAGGGGGGATTGTGAATGGTGGAAATTTTTGGAAGAATGATCGTTTATTTTCGGAAGGATAATTACACCATAATCAAGTTTAATTGGGAAGGATATGATTTCTAAGGTCTTTTGTTGTAAGAGGAAGCATAGCCGGGAAGACTTTTCTCTTGCATATGCGTCGAATGAATGGAGTGTAGAAAGTGTGTGTAGTGAGCCAGGATTCCTGTGAAGTTTCCATGAAGAAATGCAAATGACCATAGTATCCAGTAGGGAGAATATTCTAGATTCCAAGTTTTTCTCGGTTGATCCCTTTCAGCTATAGTTTTTGACGACGCAAGCATCTGTGTCCGCTTCATTAACCCAAACTAATGAAAAGTATTGAGAGAGGAAAAGGATGAGAGTTGGGATTTAATTTAAGGCTTCATGCTACACTTTTGCATTTCTCTCTGCAAGTCGAACAAAAAAGGATAAAGTAAACTTGATGAAGAAAATGAACAAAAGGGAGGACTAGAAATGGACGATTCTTCCAAAAGGAAGGGATGGAAAGTGAATTTCCCGGAATGAAAATGAAGGATGGGAATAGGAGGAAAAGGAAGCTTGATTGACTTGCTGGGGAAAATTGTGAGCTCAAGTGAGAGAAGCTGCGTGTAAGGTAGAGAGGAGGAAAAAGAAGGGAAAAATTAAGAGGATTTTTTTAGTCGAATCAGCATAAAAAATTCCTTTTCTTGGACGTATTTAAAATCCTTGAGTGGAAATGGTCACTCCTCTATGGAGTAAGAGGGTGATTAGAGGGAAAGCGGGGAGAGGAGAGAAAAAATATGCTGATGGAATCACTCTGTCTATGGCACTCATCAGCAAAGTAACCTGGAATGACCAAGCATGAAAAAAAGTTGAATAATAATCACCACTAAAGATCGATCTGGGAGAGGATAAAAATTATTTGAATGGGGAGTGCAGTTTCATTAGGGAAGATTTTTTGAAATGTTTCATTTGATGGAATTTTACAAAGGATTTTCTCTTTAAATTGAAAGCCTTTTAGAATGGCTTAAATTGTAGATTTTAATTTCTTTAGAGGAATGTCCATTTCGAGAGAGAGAGGAGCCAACAGAGGCTACCACATTTTAGGCTTTTATGTTTCTACGTAGAAGGGATTATTACACATTTTATCTATGCATCTTCACGCATAAAATCAGGGAACGAGGGGAAGTGGACAAGAGGATTCGATGGAATATTTAAGGATCAATATTACTCTTCAGAGTGGAAATGAAAGGGGAGTTGTGTGAGTTTACTTTGTTTCTTTTGAAGAAAAAAAGTAGGATTTTTTAAGATTTAATTTCATGACTGGAACGGATGACGAAAATGAATGCATGGTTTTGTATGCCATTGACTTCCCAATTTAATTTGCTATCTGCAATTATCCATCTAACATCATCAAATACAAGACTTTGTTGAACTTGTAAACTATGGCCATATAAATTTATATTATTAGATTTATGGACGGCGTCGAACTATCAAAAGTGTAATTTTATTTTGTGACAGTCACTTCAGTTTTGAGTCGAAATTGAATGATCAAAAAGAAACTCGTCCTAGGTCATTTAATCATGTATTAATATACAACTCAATTGTTAAGATTCGGCAGCTATTGGGGTCTCCAGATCATAACCGCCAAAAAGTATATTTTTTGTGTATATCTCACTTTCTCAGAAGTGCTGCATAGACCATATTCCCTTCATATGTAAACATAACTAACTAGACCCTATCATTCCTCCAAAAATCGGATGATAACTTACAATTTTCAGTCTTCGAAGTACATCATGCCATGTTTGCACAATTCCAACAATATTATTGCAGAAAACGATCTATCTTTTCAATCACCCAGTTTAAAAATCTACATTTATTGACGGCGTCAAACTATCAAAATAGTAAAATACCACTGATGAGATTATTTATGTCTCATTGTCAAACTAAGTTAACAGTTAACCACCTTATAAAATTGATTTTTAAAACTTTGTAAAAATAAGATCTTCTTTCAAAATCCCGGGGTTGAAGAAAGCATTTTTCTAGAGTGAAATCCAATTTCCCAAGTTTTCTGAATAAGGCGGTTTTAGTGACCAAAGTTGAAATTACGTATTCCATTCGAAGCAACTTCTCAAACAAGTTTTTCCGTAAAGATCCTCTTTTTCCTGTACCTTGTGCTTCTTTCCTGCTCCAACATCACTTCCCTGATAATGTGTCTCTGTCACAGGAACAGAGACCGGACAGGGAAGCTTTATGTATGCATATCTACATTTTCTTTCTGAGAAAAAAATGGGCGCTGGACAACCCTCCTTTTTTTCTCTGGAAGGAAAGAAATAAAAGTATGTATGTATAACTGAGAAATAAAAATGATCCCAATGATAATGATGAAAGGGGCTAAAGAATGTTATTCATATGAGATGACGATGATTGTCCAGTTTTCTCCAGTCTCCAGCCTTGGAAATGGTCAACAACACCAAAAAAGGCATGAACTCGGAAAAATAAATGGATGTCCCCTCAAGACATTTTCACGTTTTACATATTATCATATATAATATCACACACTCCAGGAATTTTTTTGTTCCACAATAAGAAATCATATTCCAAGAATTCCCTTCATGCGAAAGAATATAAAATCAGGAAAAAAAACTACTTTTTTACTTACTCTCTTTTTTCCACTGGAGAAACTTTCCAGGGTAATGTCCGTACACATAACGATCTTCTTTTTCTCCAGAAAAAAATCCTTGCATAAGCAATCCTCCCTTTCTCACACATCCCATCTTTTTCCCATGCAACATTCATTTGAGCAGTGGACACTCGATTTCTTGAAATGTCGTCCACTTCATCATCATCATAACATTTGCATTAAGAAGAGGAAACTAGGAAGATTGAGGGAGAAGAAAAAAAATCCAAAAAGATATCTCGAATATTCTCCATTCGTTTTTGAGGAGACAATGTTCTTCTTTTTTTGCCTCTTGGCCATTTACCACACTTTTGCCGGATGTCATCATTTTCATGCAAAAAAATATAGAGAAAATCTACAGCTTTCTGAAATAAAATCCACTTTCTTCCTTGAGTTGTCCACCCTCCTCCTTTCCTGTCGCTACTTCGCTTCTTATTATAAAACATGACATTCTAAGTCTTGACATTCCTATTAAAGCTGAGAAAGAAGGAACGGACAGTTTAGTGGTGCGCATGGAGAAAGTTAAGCAATAATGGCTGAAAGGAAAATCCGTATATGAGAATATACATGTCTAAAGTCCGACAAAATATTCTACGGTGAAAATGTCATATTTGTAAAAGTCCCTCCTTCCAAAGTAATATCTTGTTAAAGGGATATATCAGGGAAATATGTAATGATATGGTGCTAGCTGTCATCTTCAGATTGTTAATGCTTGAGAGGCTTCTTTCACTTGTAAATTCATTACAAATTGACATGATCTCCATAATAATCATAATATCTAGGAGTTTTTTTTCAGAGATAGCCGCCCCTCTATTTTGCATACATCCGCTTTTCCCCTCGTCCATAAGGATAATAAATGTCCTTGTTACTTAGATTGCATGTCAATGACAAAAAATACTTAAATGCTGGAATACAGCTAATCAATCTTGATAGTGGGACATGCAGGATGTGATGACTGGAGAAAAGGTCGGATGACATTTTACGTAAATTAATTACAGAAGTTGGCCTATGCATGCAAATATATACGCTTTTTCTTCTTCTTGAGAATCATTTCCGTCTGAAGAAAAAGAGCGATTTTTTTTCTGCAAAAAAAATATTATGCAAAACAAGACCACTCAGCAAACCTCTTCCATTTCCCATCAACATTAATTCACCCATGGAAAAAAAGCAGCAAATGGGCTGGCTACGTCATCGAGGCGAGTGTGGAGGAAAGATGCATAAATTTTTCATAATGTAACAAGCATTTTTTTCTTTTCAAGATGAATCGATAAATACACGAGGGAAGAGTAGAAGAAGAAAAAACTTCCATAAGACTTTTTTTGTGTACATATGCAGGACTCTTGGCGGAAAAGACAGTGGCAAGTAATATGTATTGAAGTGGAGAAAAAATTGTGTTTTTAGTAAAGGGGAATATGGAAATATGAAGGATATTATAGATATAAGGAAAAAAGGATATGATGTTTTAAAAAAGTAGAGACTAGTTATATTCATAGGAAAAAGCTCCCATCACTTTCTCTCTGGTCGAGGGAATTTTCGAAGGGCCAAGGATAGTAGTGTCATGACAGGAGCTTCATCATCCTTGTGTATCTTGGTGGAGCAGAAGGCCAATGAAAAATGGAAGGGAAAAGGAAGCTGGACTTTTGAGGGCGTTATATGAAAAGTAAAAAGCATTATGAGCATCTCATCTCTCTCTGACGAGATGGACCATGTAATTCAAAGTAAAAAGTGGAGGAAAAGCAAAGAGGAAAAAAATTGGGAGAAAAATATAAGAAAAGAAATGGGAATGGAAAATATAAGGGATATCAGTATAAAAAGTTTGTTTTGTTCATATTATGCAGAAAGTGGGTGTCCAACGGAACATTCTCATATCGTCATCAGGAGGAAACTAAGAAAAATAGGAGGAATCGGATCTCATGGAAAAATTCTTTAGGTTGAAGTTTAGCATTTTTTTGGAGGGGAAGATGTGTATTCTCAAGTTAACTAATATGATTCCATTTGCATGCATGTATGGAAAATGGGAATATTTTTGGGATGTGTGATATTTGCATATTGTATGGAATGTGGATGTGGATAAGAGTTGGAATGCTTTTATATATCTAAGATGATGATGACCCAACCGTCGTCACATCATTTTACATCAAGTCTTTTACCCTATCATCTGCCAAAGTCCGGTTTTCTCCTTTTTTCTTCTTCACCCATGGCATTTTACTTTTTTATGGTTTTTCTCATTGGATAAAGAAATCATGTACAGTTTTGTATGGATATTGGATGATGATCATGATGACGATCATGATCATAGAGGAATTGGACTGACTGGAAGGAAACAACGTTTTACGTTGGGGTCTTTTTCACAGAGTGTTTTATTATCTGAGTTGAAAGACGGGAAGGAGAGGAGATGGAGGAAGTGCATTAAAATATCTTTGGAGATTTTACCAACTGTTTTGTTCACATCCATTTTTCTCGTGTGGTGGATATTCACTCAAAAATATCTTTTTAAGGAGACAAAAATCGTTATGCGTTTGAAAGAAGTGATATTATGCTTTTTCGAATATTAGTGTCACATGTCCTTAAAAGTCGATTTACCCCGAGCGGAGCCCATTTTAGCTTAACGGACTAAAAACTTGAGTGCCGTATTAACTAAGCACTTATGACTTTACTTTGAAAGCTGATATTAATTAATTTAAAGTTAACCTCCATCATTAAAACTACCAACCTTCAAACTTGTACCTGCGCCTGAAAAAACAATATTATATTTTCCCCATTAGCCCTCCAACTCACCCACCTCAAGCCTTCCTTTCGGCTTCCACACGTCCTCGATTAAAATTACACTCAGTCTCTCCATCTCTCTCGTATCATGGTTAAAACACGTGATCATTTTTCTAATGCTCTCCAATGACTTCCACTTTTTTCATTAATATACGTAATTCCCTGAGAAAATACCGGAGTCACCAAAAGACTCAAATATATCCTCCTTATATATCTCTCTCTTCGTTTAAGTAGATTTCCATCCACAAGTGCTTCATCCTATGACGATGATGATGGCAACCTTCTCTCTCTGTATTCTCCTCATTCATTTAATTAATATCAACGGACCTAGCTCAAAGACCATCCATCATTTCGTATCTCTTGAACAAACTTCCTTATTTGATAGCTCAGCGGTGGTGGCGGGGAAACGTTGTGGTCTGTTTTTTTATAAAGAGATTCCAGTTGTGCGGGTACGTCTGGAAGCTGCATAACGATTTCATCCAACTTTTTTTAGCTATCCCTTTCTTAGATTTTCCTTCCAAGAAAAAAAAGTATGGTGTACACATTTTTCTTTAGCTTTTAATATTTACCTTTTTCTCTCCATCCGCAACCCTTCGCTTTTGTGATGAGGGAAAATGCAACCAACATCATAATATATATGTTTTTCTGAGCCTGCTTACATGAGAATGTCGTCGTCCCACATGAAAAATTGTCAACGAAGAAAACTTAAAATACACAAGTAGGAATTTCATTACAACGACAAAGATGCATCCTCTGATGTCTGATAGCCTTTCTAATTCCTCGAGTGGCAAAGCCTATGCCTACCTTTCGACAAGGCTTTTATGAAAATGTCATCAACTCCGAGAGAAAATACCCTCACGCTATCTATCACTTTGGGAAATACGTGCTCTTCGTAGGATTCCCTTTATAATTATAATTTCCATGAGAAGCCTCATGATTATATTTTATAGTTATCAACCAAACTATGTGCCTTATCTTGTTGAGGTGGAATTAGTGCGAGAAAAGATATCATTGAAAGGGTTCCACCAATCAGGGGTGGGGTTTCAGAGAAACAAAAAAAGTACACTGGAAGTGTACTGGAAAGATATATTTTTCAACTTGACTTTCACCTCATCATCATATCACCCTATCAGTTTTTTCGCAAAGGTTCCCCATATCATTAGAGGGAAAATATGGAGAAAAAAAAATTGAGAATAAAGAGTGTGTAAAAATGAAGGACTTTCTTCTGATATTCTCTGTCTCCTATTCAAATTCCTACAAAGAGTTGAGAGCAGCAGTCAACCGAGTGGGGAATATCCTTTGAAAAGCAAACCACACACGAGTCTCCTGTTTTCTCTCTTGGTATCATTATTATTCAAGTAAAATAAATGTGGATAGCCAAGCTAGGAAAGAGAAAGAATAGAAAAAATAGAGACTTGACTTGTGGTGTACTTATGTCGACACATACATCCTTACACACAAAACACAAGAGGGTTGGTCCATATGGTCGGAAAGGTAGAAGAGAAAAAGGAGATGCGATAGGATTGAAGAGGAAGAGAAAATTTCCCCTGAAACGATCGCCGTGTGTCAAGAACTGTCTGTCAGGTTATAATTAAGTTTCTTTGAAGAAAGAGCGGAGAGAGAAAAGGAAGAAAAACTATGAAAAAAAATATGGTGGCTTGTAAAGAGAAAAAGAGAAGGGCTCTCTTGAAACCAAAAAATAGTCAAGTATGTTCTGAATATTTTTTTATATAAAAAAGTTATACATAGTTTTTCTATACTTGTTTTTCAACTAGACCATGCAAATTAGATAGAGGTGTGGTAAAGGCAGTGCTAGAGAGATAATATGTTATGGTTTGTGAACGTGAAGGACGGTATCGCTTCCGCCTAAAGAGAAAAAGAGATGAAAAGCTCTCTCGAAACCTTTTCCTGTGGAAAGATAATTTTCCTTTTTTTCATCAACCTTGTAAAAAAGGAGCTTCAGGGGAGGATAATTAATACTGCTAATTAAACCTTTAAAGAAAGATCCATCTTGTGTATCATATCTCTGCTGTCGCTAATAAGCAGAATGAATGAGGAAGAATGATCCTCGGAAAGAAACCCCTTTGGCGAAGCAAAGCAAACAAAGCGAGGCAGGAGGGTTGATGAATAGAAAGTGAATAATTGACAAGGTTTAATTGAGCTATGAGAGAATAATTAGACAAGCGTAATGAGTTGACGTTGAATAGAAAAAGAAATATACGAGTCTCCGGATGTGTTAACAAATGCTCGAACCAGTCGCACCATGTATGTCTCTTTTTTGTGAACATGTATCATTGAGCTTCATCAGAAGAGATGGAAATAGAGAGAGAGAAAAGTTAATTGTGATGATGAGAGCCTTGGTGGATGAGAGAATGAAAATGAATGAATGATATCACTACTGAGTTTAGCCATGGTGCCGCTGGTCTGGGATGTGGAAAGGATAAAAAAATCCAATTGGATTGGTGGTGGTAGCTAGAGGTTCTAATGTGTGTAGTTATGGGCTTTTGAAAATAATGAAAAGAAACAAAATGAAGCTCTCCAGCAGTGCTACTCAATTACAAGCTTCCTTTTTCTTTACTCTGTTTTGTCCATAGCTCTGGAGTGGATAGCGGGCTGGATGCCGCAGTCATATATAAAATCCTGGGATGTGTATTCTTCCACGTTATCTAAATGACTTGGTATGAATGCATAAACGCGTGTAATGTAATATGCATATAAAAATTTACATATTAAGGATACATCCCCAAACATTCATGTTTTAATGTCACCCCAGTTTTACGGGTATCATATTCTTGTGATGTTTATTGTCGCGATAATTATCAGCTAGATGAGTTTCCCTCGATGAAATGTTTAAGTAAAATAGAAGCTGGAAAGAAGACCCACATTGTAGACACGATTAGGGAAAAAGATATTACGGATATGGGAACATTACAAGCTCATTTGTATTCAACGACTTGTGACACTACAAGAGAGAATGGAGTGGGAAAGTGTTTAGAAAAAAGTAAAACAATAGGGAACAATGACACATATGGGTTTTTAATCTGTCGACTAGTCTCCCTCTTTTAAAGCGCTAATGACAATAGGGAACGAGGGAAGGGGGGAGAAAGAAAACAAAAGATTTTTTCCCCTTTGATTACTCTAGAAAGTGAGAGATCTCACACTTCTCCCCTGTGCTGCTGCGCTTATATACGCCAAAAGATTTTCAAGTGGATCTCTCTCAACATGGGTGACTGACTTGGAGGAAATTAGGAGGAGGCGAGAGAAAAAAAAGGAAAACTGCTCAAGTATGAAAATTTTACTCAAGCTCTTGTGTTTCTCAACGTGTTTGAAATACTCAAGTGGGAAAAGAGATGTGTATATTTTCTGCGTGTGCTCATTTCGTGACTTGGTATTATTCAGCTTCCCCTCTTCATTGACACAATAATTAGTGAATCTTGCCTCAAGTGGTGGTGGTGTGTGCTCTTTGCTGACATGGGTTTTCATTAGGGGAAAATAAGCTTGATGCCATAGCCAAGACAAAAATTCCTATATAGATAAACAAAGTGCATTTTATACACGGGGCAAAATGTTTCGAGAGTTCCCTGGTGTTACAATTATTGTTGGAGGCTTGTAGAGTCAAATGATGATGGGGAAGTAACTGAAATCAAAGTGAATCTTGACAGGCATGACTTGCATACTAATTAGGAGTGCATATCCCGTCCTCTACTCAATGTCGTGACTTGGCTTTTGTGTTTGGATTTGAACCAGAAGCAAAAAAGGGGCAGGTGTGTAGATAGATACACAGTATTGTATAATTTCATTATAACCTGACCAAGCACAAAGATCCTTGAGGATTGTTTGTAATACGTCATTATTCTCTAATCAATTCCAATGTTTACTTGTCAGTCATTCATTAACTAAACAAGTTTGTATATTAACCAATCCTTCTCGGAGATATCCCGCCCATGCGCTAACATTGTGACTGGTGACGTGATGGCATTTAAAGGAATTGTTGGGAAGTGTGTATTGAATTGAATTTTGATTTGATTTTTGATTCCTTTCTCTAGTGTCACATGTTTAAGCTGTTGAGAGGCTAATTGAATGGAGGAACTTGTTCATTTCCAGTTATTCGTTTCAAGATGGAAAATATTTCCAGGAAGTCGAGATCTTTTTTAACTTGAGGTGATTCTTGGAGAATTATTTTGGAAAATACAACAAAAGGAGTGGAAGAAATAAGAGTGAGGGAGAGAGTGAAAGAGATTTTTATTTATTTCGAGGAAACTTGGGAAAGTCGAAGTGAAATGAAACCAAGCAAAAAAGGTATAAAACCCACTTGGAACCTTCAGTTCAGAGCCGTTCTCCTTGAAGTAATATGATATACTGGCTAAAATTGCACAATATTAGGTGGAAAGGGGAAATGGTCAGGGCAAACAAAAAAAACCTTGGGATATTTTTTATACTCTTTTTTCTTCTTCCATGCATGACTGCATAGTGATGTGTGTGGGAAGAGGGAGGAAGAAAAGAAGTGAGCGATGAAAATGAAAAATGTTTCATTGATTTTGTCAACCTCTCATTTTGAGCTAAATTGATTTTCAAGTGTAGAGTCAAGTCCAGGGATTCTCTTCCAAGGAGAAAGAGAAGTCGTTTTTTTGATTAAATAAATCTTTAAAAGTACCAAGAGTCTTGGCTTATGAAGGATATTCCAAGGAAAATGGATGCTTGACCAGTTTGCTTATAGATGAGGATTTTTATATGTATTAATTTCTCGTTAGAATTTTTTTAAAGGAGAGAGGGAGATGGAGTGTGGAGGATTGGTTCGCCCTCTTCAGATAAAAAAATATAGAGAAGGGATGCAAAGTAGGGAGAGGAAATTGGAAATTTGAGAAATCTCTTTCCACCTCTTTGGGTCCACTTGAAGGAGTAAAATAATCACCATGCATGTTTCCCAGAGTGTTTTCTCAAGTTATTAAAATCAATTTAGAAGAAAGGCAGACTGGAAAAAGCTGAGATTGGAGGGTAAATTTTTCTAAATGGTCAGCTAAATGTGCTTTTCCAAAATGCTACTTGCAGCAGTACAATATAGACGAAATTTGTAGTTGAAATATTTTTAAAGGTTCGACGTCGCCACTATTTTTAATATTTTAAGTTGTAGTTTATCGCTTAGATAGATAAGTCGCAATGGATAGGAAAAAAATTAATCAGAATAAGAATAAACGAAAATCTTAATTTATTAAATAATATTCCGTAACTTTGCTCATCTGAAGCTTGCGAGATCCTAAAGTTTTCTAAAGATAGTGATCATGATATTCCTCGCTCCTAGCACCGCATACAAGGTTGATTGTTCCATGTTTCCTCATCCCTCATCTCATGTATACATAATATGTCGCATTTTAAAATCCTGGCTCAACCTCGCCTTCTCGTGAGGAAGCGGTTTGACATTGATTTTGTGAAATGTCGGAGATCCTATCTGTGAGTCTTTTCAAATGGTAAATAATTTTGTACGCTGCTCACAGCAAGCGGTAAAAATGAACCGAGATAGCTTTCCTTGTCCCTTGTGAGGGAAAAAAATGAAATAAATAATGATAATAAGTTATGAAGAAGTTGACTCTTTGCTTTTGCATCTATTTCCAATCCCATTGTTATTTGAATCGTCATTATTATTATTTTTTATTTAGAGAAAAAGAGCGATCCTATCAGTGCAAGAGTACAATTTGGATTTTATGAAATGCATGAAAGATGTTGAACAAAATAAACAAATCTGTGAAATGTTGGAATGCTACTGAGCGATGATGTGAGAGCACACTCATGTCAAACCAAATCACGAAATTGTTTCACGCAACCTCGCTTTCGTAGCTTGTGTCAACGTGAACAAGTTAAAATGTAAATGTGATCAAGATGGAAAGAGATGATAACAACTTTGTATCTGCATTCACAATTACATTTCATGCTTAGCGTTGAGTCATTATTCTTTTCAAAAGGGGGAACAAAGATGCTTCATGTTTTGTGAGATTTCTAGAGCGTGCCTTACTTGTTAATTGTTATCATAACACGGATGTGTGAGGTCGCTAGGAGAGCAGTGTGTGTGGTGCAGAGGATTTTCACTTCTTGAAGGAAATATTATTGCAAAAATCGTGTCTTCTTTGGTATCACCTTGGTCAATCAAGGTATTCATGAGGAAATGTTTAACCCGAGGTCATCGCTTTTGTAGATGGAGGAAATGTGTAACAAAAATAAGATTTGGTGAATTGACAAATGGTAGAAAATAATTTATAATGGAAATTTTTGGTTTTGCCTTGGTGCTTTTGAAATTGAATAAGGCTTTTATTATTCTCACTTTAATAATAGCAGCTAAAAATAGTATAGATGTATGAAAGTCAATGCGATTAAGATATATTGGGAGTTTGAACTGGCACTATTTAACACAAGCATCCTCATCGCGTTAATCGATTAATCCCATTAAAACATGTGAATTTCCACGTCTCTGTAGGAAAAACTAATATGCAAGTAAGGACATCCTTTACAGATGTGGTTTTAGTCCAGTGTTAAAGAAAGTTGCAACATAATTAAAAGCGACGGATAATTCAATGGCATAAATTGGAATTATTTACAACTACATTCTCATCATTACTTTGAAATTCAAAGACTGTGTTTCATTTTGACGTTCATATAAAAAATAATAATTTAAAAGTGACTATTATGTCACATAGATTGTGCGTAAGTCAAATTGAAATGGTTTATGCTCAAAAAGGTTAAATAAATTCACCAGCTATTGATTTCCTTTAAATTAAGGATCATTTGAGTGATGAAATGTGAACAATTATTTCGGTTAAAAAACAAACTTCAAACGTTCATTCCCTTCTTGTCTAATGAATTTGAACCATTTCGAAATGAAAGGATTACGCCAAAACGTTGGAATTCTATGTAATATACTTTGTCTCCACTTCCCACATAAAATTCCATTATCCAACAAAATTAAACCCGATATCCCATTAAAACCTTTAAGAACACCCCATTTTCTCTGAAAAAAGATTCTCCACCAGTCAACTCTTAATGTTTGCTCATTTTTATCTTCAATACCTCATTTCAGTGCTAATGCGGTGTAGTCCGGCTTCACACTTGCACACAATATTAAACTTTTCTTGTGACGCAGGGTGAGAGAGAGAGAGCATAAATGTGATACACTTCTTGTATCATATGCTCCATGAAATCCAAATCAGAACAGTCCACTTATCACTGTCCCCTCTTCCCCCGACCATCATCATCACCATCTCCAGTTAATCCTGCAACAACACACGATATTCCACCACCAAACCAGCCATTTCCCTCCTTCCCTAACACACCACCACCAAGCAAGCGAAAAAGCTGTGTATGAAACTCTAACCCGAAATTATCCCTTGTCTCGCCCCACACTTGTACCACTTTTGTCTTTTCCCTTTACGAATACTAATATCTCCCTGCAAAAAAAACTCTCCTGCCCGGTCGTACCGGTCTCGTCTTGTGAAATGTAATTATTTTTCTTCTGCTCTACTGCCCACATGATAATTAATGTCACCAGAAGAGTCATATATTTCTCTGGAATATTACAGTCATTATGTCAAAGTGTGAAACAAAGTTGATTATTACACCAGGAGTTTTCATTAAAAACAGGAAGCGAGGAAATTGTGAAGCTGAGCGTGGTCATATACCACCCAAGTGTACATATATCATTTGCATTTTCAAACTTTTTATCACATCCAAAAACTCGCCTCTTCTTCAATTCTCCCACATTATAATAACAAGTCAGCTAAGCTATACATGAATTCAGCTGAAAATGAGGAAAAAGTAGGAAAATAACTGTACTCCCTCAAGTCCACGCCCTTTCCCTTCCACCCAGCCAGAGGAGAGGAAGAGAAAAGCAGTAAAAGCTAATTAGTGCTGGCAGAATTCATCCACATTACTTTTCATATAGAAAACCTTCCCTGGAGCAGAGTATTCCTCTCTCATTTTCAAAGGAGCAAGATAGATTTGTATATTTCATTCCGTGCCGTTTCATCATCAATTTCCACAAGTGTAGCGAAAGCTACGTGCCTGGCACGCATATTGGCCTTTTCAAAACCTTCTCCTCCAAAATAAAGGAAGAGGGAAGAGGAAAGAGCATAGAATGGAATTAATAGTGGACGATGAAGGAATGACTGGAAAATGAAATGTCAACCTTAGCCAAACCAACTATCATCATCACCAGAGTCCCCACACGGACTCTAATAATGTTCATAATTTTCTCCAACGTGAATACATTTTCCTTCCTATGAAATGAAACTGGATGATGACGATGACGATCAGCGTGATGAGACTTTCATTTTCTACTCAAGCCAAACACACTCACACATAAACTCATCACATCATCACCAAAAGCTAAAAGTCCTTTTTGTGTTCTTCTCTCTCTCTCTCTCTCTCTTCTGGTTAGTTAGCATATCACATTAGTATAATATTTATTCAGGACATGACAGAAAGCAGAAATCACCTAGCTCAGCAATAAGTGAGTGAGAGAGAGGAAAGAGCTTACTTGTGTATTCCAAGTTTAATCCTTAACTTGTACACTTCTATTAATATGCTTTGCATACGAAACAAATTGATTGTGTTCTCACAAGACGAGACAAACTCGTGCACATTTTATCCTATATAGAGAAAAGTTTTTTTTCATACCCTTTCGAAATGAGTCTAGCTTGGAAGGAAAGCCAATATGCAAATGTGAGATTTCAAATAACAACAATACAAAAACAAACTTCCACCCATTTCCCCACCATTTGTATATACCCACTCACCCACCCAGATTCTCTTCTGAATGTAAAGTAGTGAGTGATCATCAAGAAGCAAGGCTGTGTTTTTTTATACATATATAAATAAAAAACTTTCATCTTCGTCAGCAACTTCTCTTGTATAGGGAAAATACTCAAGAGAGAAAGGGAGGAAATGAAAGGAGTCCATCGGGGAAAGGAGTTGGGGCAATAAGATGGTAGTTAGTAGTAGCAAGAGTAGTACTTTAATGAATGGCTGCAACCACTCAAATTTGCATTGAAAATTCTTTAGTAAGCAAGATCAAATCGGTTTGGATTTTACTTAACACTTGGCTGAACCCTGAGAACAAGAAGGAGAAGAGGGAAAAAACTTGCTGGATATCGAAAATATACTTTCCTTCAGGTTTTCTCACAAACTGTTTTCTCTCTCTAGAGAAGAGTAGTCAACGTCCATAATATTCCTTCCTATTTCTCCTTCCTTAATTAACTCTCAGTCAAATCGTATTGAATCGAATCTAAATGAGGTTCCTGAACAGAGAGAGAGAGAAAGAAAGAAGGAGAGTTTTCTCTTAAAAAAAACTCTTCCTTCCTTCGCTCCACTTTCATAGTCATTTCCCTTCTTTCGAGTCTTTGGCTCATGCATGCAAATTACTAGTTAGATTTCTATTTATTTTACAAATCATTAATATGTAGCATGCACGACGACAAATGACTGTGACAGGAGAAGAAATAAAGTCACCGTCTTCCAGCAACTCAGCCAGATACAAACAGCTTCAGACTAATAGCTCTTGTATATATGTGTACACATATACGAGAAAAAAGGTTGTTATTAATATTAAACTTTTTCTACATTCGTGTATCCCTATTTGTAATTTTTTCACTCACGTTTATCCTCCATGTTGGCATGCATCATTGGTTTTTTCGTAGAGAAAACGTATTAAAAATATAAATACCTATTTTTGTACGTAGCTCAGCTCACATGCATTTCTTGAAGGAATATTTCCTTCAACACTTTTTTTTTACTCTCAGGGGTTTACATTAGCATTAGTTTTAGCATCAAAATCTTCCTTTTTGGTTTAGCAGGGGAATAATGAAAAAAATGGATAAGGATGAAGCATGAATTTTAGTTATAGGTATGTTTAGAGGTGAATTTGCTTTTATATATTTTTACACATCCGTCAGCCATCCATTTGTTCGTGCCATGCTGCCCTTAACGTCAAGTTGATTTCTCATTAAAAATTAGTTTTTTTTCTTCTCCTTTTTACTCATCCAGTCCACGTTAGTGCGAGGACTGCAGTGCTGCATAATCTTGTTCCCACTTTCATTATGCATGCATGCTCATATCACGTCTTAAACATGTGTAGCAAGGAGGTATATAAAGAAATAGAATTTTGCAGAGAACATGCTCATGTGTGTGTCTCTGTGTAGTCAGCCGCACTTTGTACTTTTTAATACCCAAAGCGTTTTCTCCACTGACGACAGCAGCAGTGCCACTGGTGCTTTCATAAGGCAAGTAGTTTTTGCTCGCCTGATCAATTTTAATTTTCATATGTATTATGCTCTCCCCTCCTCCTTCCGTAAAGGTTCATAATGTTTCAAGACATTAGCTTACTAGCTTACTGTGTACATATGTATGTATATTATTCCAATTACGAAGCTCGCACATATGCCACCATCATCCGCCGCCACCAACGACGACTACAAACTAAGGAGAGAAGCTTGATGACAAACTGGAAACATGGAGGAATGTCGTCGTCTCGCCTTCATGTCAACACGGATAATTCCTCACTTGCCATCATTTCATAGGAAAAAAGAAAATGAGGAGGAGGAAGAAAAAGGGTTAAGAAATTCTCTCTTGTCACAAGAAAATGTCTTCAAGTATGTGCACACTACATCATACATGTAAAATAGATTAGTCGCTGGATGAGAGAGAGTTTCGTATTTTTTCTTGTAGGCTTGCTTCATTTGTTTAGTTGGAGAGCTGGAAGAGGAGGGAAAGCAGTTTTAAATGAGGACTCGCGACCTTTCTCGAAAATAACGTTCACAAATTTCCACGAACTCATATGTTTTCATAAATAAGAGAACGGATCAAGAATATCATTATGAGACTTTCTCGTCAAGTGTTCTACTTGCTTCCTATTTTCTTCTTGGTGTTTTTTTACCAAGAAAAGATTGTAATATATTTTATGATAATGTTTAATCTAAAGGCAGCTGGCTGCTGCCACCTCCGTATCGTCATCTTGTCACATCATCATCCCATCCAGGGAGGGCACCAGAGAGACAAAATTTTTGCACTGTAATTTTCCACTGTGTTTTCATCCCATCTCAACCCTTTCTTATTTTATTTTTTTCGCTGGAGACGTAGATTATAATGGAGTGTTTTTGTGTTAACTGACTCAGATTTTTGAGAAAGATGAAGGAGCACGGGGACGGAATGAGGGAAGAGCGAGAAAGTAAATAATGGTCGCACTATGGATATTATAGATACATCCTTCAAGCAGAATATGGGTATGAAGCCTCATAATTAATTCATATTCATAAGACTTCATTTTCCTTACAAAATGTCAACATCAAAAGCCGCCAAGAAGAGAAGAAAAAAGGGATGGAAGGCGAGTGTAGAATGCATTTGCAAATGAAGTGTCGTCCATGTCATATAATATCCTATAGTGAAAAAAGTAACTTTCTTGGATTTTTCTTTTGTAATCTTAAAAGTATATAAAGTCTAAGGAGGATTTCATTATTACAGATTCATCATCATCACGCTCGCATAAATTTACTCTGATGAAAATAGGGAGGAGGGCCCTGAAAGTAAATGAGAAGAGATGTAAAAGGTTTTTTAGGGAAAAAAATAGTGGAAAACTCATATCGTCTACAAAAAGGCCAACAGTCATTGCTCAGCATAGAGAATGAATGAGTGAACAAAAAACCTCTCATCTTTTGTAATTCATAGTTCCATGGAATTATAATGAACATTTTCGCAATAAAGGAGGAACAAGAAGAACAAAGACGTGGTGATTGTGTGCTTGCCTTTTCTTTGAAAAAAAGTTGCTTAGGTTCTAGCTCCATTATTATGCTCACGCAGGGAAAGTCTAAGCTTGTAATTACTTCCTGCCAGGTAAAAGGCACAAATGAGCACTTCTCATCTTGTCAGCGTCATCTTCATAAAAAGGGAGTTATGGCGGGGAGTCCTGCTGCTTCATCCTTCATTCTTGTGCTTGAATGGGAGGATATTTTTTTGTTCTTATTATTGCATGAGGAATTTCTCGAGGAGAAAAGAAGATCAAAAAAGATTTTCACTGAAAAGGATATCACCGTCATCATCTTTTCCATCATCATCGGGATCATCAACGGGTTGGTGTTATGCGGCTAAAAATTATGCACCATAACATTCATGCATAAAGTACCAATCTGTTTATAGTCTGCGTAGTGTACACTCTGTCTTGTAGAGACATTTTAATAATGAAAAAATAAAAAAATCTCCGGAATGATGACTATGAGGAAAATGATGATCATCCTTTCAAGATGAGAAAACTCCTTTCTTTCCTTCGTAAGTTCAAATGCTCATAATCAAAATGGAAGAAGATAAGAATGCTGAAAATGTAAGTACTTGTATGTCTTCATATATCTGTTTTATACTTTGTTCTTTTCATCATTAATATGGATAATGATAATGATGAAGCCGATGAAGGTCTCAAAGTTCTCAAATGCGAATATTCTACGTGCTTAGAATATTTTTGATTTCATCCTGGAAGCATACAACTGTAAAGGTACTATGTCATTAAAATGTGTACTGCTCAGTGCTCAGTACTAGTGACATTCTTCAGTTAATGATATTGACATGAGTACAATTACAGTTAATGACTGTGCTCAGATGAGCACTACCTTTCAATATAAATATTTTGCTACAGATCAATTATGACGAAATTTTGTATCTTGATTTTGATTTTAAAGGTATTTGCCAGTAATTGTTACTTTGAGTATTGTACAGTATTCTGCTATTCAAAATATATCCATGATTTCCAGCAAATTTCTAGCACACGGAAAAACTTAGGAAAACAAATTGAAGTTCTAGGTACGCTCCATCCACGCCATCTTCACAGCGGTTGCAGAGCTCTGTGCTTGGTTCTCTTTCTACTCTTTCTTCACCACCGTTCCAGCTCCAGCTAAGAAATGTGTTCAGTATAAAGCATGACATGTAAATATTCTTGGGTATGATGGATGTAATACAAGTATGATAATGACATGCAGTACAATTGGTATATTTTTGTAATAAAATGTGAAAAGATACAATATTATGGATTGATTGATTCTAATTAGGGATAAATTAACGATTTAATTCATGAACATTATTAAATGTGGTATGCATATGGAGTGGTACATAAAAACATATCGTTGGTACTTCAAGAGTGAGGTTTTTAATTTCCAGATAGAAGTATATGCTGAGACGGATGGATACATTCTGAAAACTATATCCGCTGCATATTGAAAGCTTGGGACAATATTAGTTTACATAAAAGTTAATATGATCCTTAATATGATTAAATTCGACGGTTGCCGGTTGACAATTGAATAATCTGACCTGATTAATTAATCTGACCCTTTTATGCTAAAATTCCGAAGAATGTGGGAACTACAGGCATTTTAAAGATTTCATAATATCTTAAAATCATTTTGGCTCCTTATTAGTGAACAATTTTAGATTAAATAAATTGTACTTCCACATATTTTTTTGCTTAATTTAATGCAACAATAATTTTTTGAAAATCATTTTTCATATAATTTTCCCCACCACCCAGAAGGCCTATTCAAGAGGAAGATTCACACAGGCATACTCCATGTGAGGTAAGATAGCTGAAAAATATCACTTCAAGCTGTAACTCGTGTCACACCCTTTGATCTTTCCTCGTTAGTTCAATTTATCCAATTTAAAAATTGATAATTTCGTTCAAGCATTACGGTGCTTCATCATTTGCACGCAGAACTGGAATATAAAACATCATTCCAAGACCGTTGATGTTTTTAACCAATGCGTGCAGCGCCAGAATATAAAGCCTGGCAAATGGTCAATTTACCAGCATTTGATCCTGATGAGCGCAGCACTGGTTAATACAACGTCATTCCAAGACCGTTGGTGCTTCTTTCCAGTGCGCGCAGCACCAGAATATAAAGCATTTGTGCAAATGATCCGCATTGTTTTCATAATGATTCTGGCGTCTGGATCACCATAGTTTACAATATCATGCCAATAACCAGAGTACCAGGTACACGGGGTCTGGGCTCATTTGCAAGCTGGTGTATCCAATCATATCTCATCATTGAGAGCTAAATGAGGACGCATTAAGGGCCATTTCCACTGAACGAGCAGCTACTGGCAGCACGCCGAAAGCGGCAAAAAGCGAGC
>JAHZNA010003681.1:0-17644 GCA_027743935.1 Sinodicranocentrus sp. ZH6 | reverse complement strand
CAGAGAACCATGGACCATTGACGATTTGGCTCCACCAAAAATGAAAACGTATGAAGTCTGATAAAACACTGGAAACTTTATTTAGGATAAGAGTAAAGAGTTGGCCCAATAAAAAGTCATAAAACATGCAAGGATTTTATTTGCAATGATGTTTTTAGACAGTCTAAAAAAGCTGTCATGTTTCTTTACCATATTTACTCTCTCTGAGGCATTGACATCAATTGACGTTATGGAATTCATTTATTCTTTACCGTGCAAGCAAGTGGCAACTGTGCTCATACAAATCTGTGCAAATAACCTAACAATGAATGACATTGAGTGTAAAAGCCGGATTCCTCAAATGAATACCTACATACGTCATGCATGACACACAAGTATAAATTGTTTGCGCAGGCTTACAAGCATATTTTTTATATTTAAATTATTTTCCAGCAATGAAAATCCTCAAACGAGTTCTGTCCTAGCTCCAGTTTTACACTTTCATTCATGAAAAGACTATTAATCATGTCGAATATAAAATTGACAATTTTTTCCATAATGTTTCTCTCCTTTTCTGGAAATGTGTTTTCCACTCCAGAAAAACCCGACTGTGACTGGGTGCCGCGAGGCGAGATAATACGCATTCGGGATTTGGACGATTGTCAGAAATTTTATTATTGTGCCAAAGGTATGCCTCCATATAGACCTTCATGTCCATACCGTGATCAGAGTCAGTTTTACAGTTTGTACTTCAATTAAAACACGACAAACTGTGACTGGCGCGAGTTCGCTCATCCATCTTGCTTCGGAACTGGTAATGGTACTGGGACTGGAGTATATGTCACAACGACAAGTACGACGACTACAACAACGCTACCTCCTCCTACGACAAAGCCACCACGTCCATATTGTGCCAAAGGTGTGCCTCCATATAGAGCTTCATGTCCATACCGTGATCAGAGTCAGTTTTACAGTTTGTACTTCAATCCGAACACGACAAACTGTGACTGGCGCGAGTTCGCTCATCCATCTTGTTTCGGAACTGGTAATGGTACTGGGACTGGAGTATATGTCACAACGACAAGTACGACGACTACAACAACGCTACCTCCTCCTACGACAAAGTCACCACGTCCACCTTTACTCAATGATCAACCTGATTTTGAAATTGACTGCTCAAAACGAGTCTGCGGCTTGTTTCCAAACACTTACGGCGCCTGTGATACATTTGCCGTTTGCGTCGATGGGCAAAAGATCATCAAGAAATGTAATGGGGGTCAACTTTTCGACGTGAAGACAAGAGAATGTCAACCCAGTAATTTAGCAACATGCTGGACTGAACCTAACGCAGGTCCACACAATATTCGCAAAAAGCAGCCGGATTGCCCCTTCCACGGAAAGCCTCCAGCAACCCCTTTTGTGGATACCGAAGACAAACAAATCCTCCAGAATCCTGTAGTCACCAACTGGGGCGAGTGGCAAAACTGGGAAAATTGTCCAGCTGGAAAATATGCCACAGGAATATACGCCTGGAGAAGGTTACTCATGTCAGGGGCTAACTACTCGAAAAAGGATCACGCTGGAATTGTCGCTGTGTCTTTTACCTGTCAAAGCCCAGGAGGAAATGAGACAGCTAATATTATTGAAAGCTTAGCTCCACACTTGCCAAAGGATGGGTGGCCATTTTATTACATGTGTAAAGGGGCTGTTGTCGGATTTAGACTGAATTCTGCGAGAGGACCACTTCCTGGAACGAATGATTACGTGACCACCGACAACGTTCAAGGTGAACTTTCGAATTTCTCATTTGAATCTTTATACTAATTAAAATAATAATTATTTTTCTGCAATTTTTTTCTCCAGCAATGTGCTCCTGCTCAGCTCCCGCTTACAAGCCATACGAGCAGGCGATTTACGCTCCACAAAATGGACACAGAGGAGATTGGACCGCGGAACAGTAAGATAATTTTCATTAAAAATCCGTAATTAAAATTTAAATATAAAAACAGATATATATGATTTTCAGGAACTGCCGCAAATTCCAAGCTGTGTGTGGCATGCAGACACAAATGCAAGAATACAAAGAGAGTAAATGGGAATGAAATTAAGATTAAAAAATAATCGAATTCTTTATCACATCACAAATCAAATAAATATGTCATTTTCTCTCTGCAGACGTCATCGGAACTTACGATAACACCGGAATGAACAATTTTCGCGTTAAATGCTGCAACGTCCCTAGCCCCATGAAGTCTTGTTTTCCTCGCGAGCAGCGGATATTGATTCGAACCTGTGACAACTCCAAAAGCGATGAAGACCTCAAATGCGACTTTGAAGGGGAAGTGGGTCTTTCTATGGACATTGAAAGTCAACAAAAAGCCATCGACTTTTACTCCAGCGTTGGCTACACCTTCAACGATTCCAAGGCTGAGGTAGCGGCGAAAATTGAAAAGGTTTTAAAGAAAAGGATTGAAGATGGCGTAACACTCGAGTACACTTGGGATGACATCATTCCCTCCACTTTTGGAGATCAAGTGGTCACTCAACGAACAATGTTTGTGAAGCCATTTAAAAAACTGGATTTATACCAGATTGTCGGAAGCTGCAACTATATCCTCGCAAGAACCAATAGATATGTGAAGGTCATCACTGATTCAAAGACGAAGCGAAAGGATCAAGTTTATTTTGAAGTTTAATTCCAATTAAAAAAAAACTTTTACGTTGTACAAATAATTTACTATTTTGTAAACTTGGACATTGTTTAGCTTTTAAATTGCTGAAAAATACTAATAAATTCGTATTGTGCTTGCGCAATGCTACTACAACTAGGACTAATGCTGCCTCCAGCACACCCTCCATTATCCCTCCCAACAGACCAAAATGCTAACAGCCCAATTTTATTTGTATTCGCCCAACTCACCAATTTCTTGGCGTGAGCTTGAGTTTGAACGCCGTTGGCTTTTGCGTTTTTGAGAATGTCCACCCCTAAAGCTGGCGTCAGACCGTAGTCTTCCGCTTGCACCATGAGGGTGTAGCTGACAGTAGTATTGGGTCGCTCTTGTTGAACCTTAGCAAGCGCCTGGTTTACTCGGTCAGCGTCAACGGTGGCTTCAATGTCAACGTCGACATGATTCGTTCCTACAGCATCCAGCACAGTTTTATAAGCTCCTGCTAATTGATCCACGGAAGTACAAAGTTGCTCAAAGTATGGACCCATGGCTCCTCCCGTGGCTACAATGAATTGTCCCCCTAAAGCTTGAAGTTTTCGAACTGGATCGAGAATTGCAGGATCATTGATTTCATTAGCTGCCCCCCATTTTGGTTTACACCCTTCCGAACTTCCCAAAGCAAAGGCAAGAGTAAAATCCTTTTGCCCAGTTTTCGAATATACATCTGTCAAACTTGGACCATTGATGTTGACATCGAAATAAGGAGCAAAGCGAATGCTACTCGATGGAGACGGCGACCACCCTGGGAACGTCGGTGCTGGAGGTGGTAACATGGTAGAAGTAGTTGTCTGAAGTGCCACCCCTCCATCTCCTGTACTACAGGAAGGAGTTGTTGAACTTATAGAAGCTGAAGGAGTAGTTGAACTTGTAAAAGCTGTAGAAGTGGTAGTGGAACTTGGTCCACTTCCCCCTCCACACTGAACATTAGCTGGCCAGTCACAAGTTAACGAAGAAGGATTAAAGTAAAGCCCCTGAGGACACTGACGAACAAGCTCCTGATCATGGTCACACTGAATGTAGTTCGAGCAGCTGGATGGATCCGGATAGATTTGCCCATTCTGACATGCCGTCGCTAAAAAAAGACAAAAATTACATTTCCTAGTTTCTCACTAGGTATAAATAAAACTTCTCCTTTTGATACTCCTTACCTGGTGAACTAATTGTTGAAAGAATGAGGAAGACTGGGATAATTGACTCGACTAGTTCCCACGATCCCATGTTATTCTCACAACAAGCTCAAATGACTAGAATAAAAATACTGCTTCAAGGGGAGACTCGGATTTTATGGAAACTTTAGCAATATTTTTATATTGCAAAAATTAATAAAAAACTGGAAGAACACGAGATGATCCTGGAAGTGTCTGAGTTTGCAGACTGCTGCAGAGTCAGAAATGAGCAATCCTTATATTTATCCAGAGAAGCCTACTTCTTAGGATTTTTGTCTAATCATAATCACATAGCTACTCTGTAAATCCATTTTCCATGAAGGAGATATAAAATATCTGCTTCACAATATACGCTTAAAGGAAAGAAAAACAAGAGTGCGATTTTCATGCAATAAAAAGTCATAAGAAGATTAAGGTATATTCCCTGGAAAAGGTTGCATCTGCAGATATCCGTTTTGTTCCATTCACTCCATATTTCATAGTAAGTAGGTCACATCCCATCTGTCAACCTTTTTTATTTTGTTTATCGGCAATCCAAAGAGAACAAAATGCTGAGCAGAGATTTAGCGAACAAAGATCATGCCATAGACCAGATTACAAGCGAGAGTGACGTCAGTGGGTGTTTTTGAGTTGTGACTTGTGACAATGACTGTGCTTTTATGATATCATCTCTTGAGTTTATGAAATAAAGGGAACAAAAGGAAGCGTGATATAGATATAACTTCCCTTAGTTTCCCTTCATCCTTGTCCTTGACCGAAGAAAAAAAATGCACTTGACAGTGAACAGCTCTCATTGTCAGCGCAAACGCAGTAAGGTTTAGTTTTTGTGGGATTCTTTATCATTTAATTATTCTTCCTTTTAAAGTTATTTTTATATACTTTTTTCTAAACGCACAAGCTACGAAACACGCCACTCCAAACTGCTGAAATCGATATCACATTCACTAGCCAAAAGTTCCAGCTCCTTGCGCATGTACACACTCATCACTTGGTTCATTGCATCTTGATCTGGAAACCAGTCTGGGTGGCCAAAAAGGGAAAAATCCACTTGGTCATGGTGAGAGGATGAGCAACCGAGAAGAACTAGCAAAATATTTTTCCTTGTTAAATTCACTAAAGTTTAAAATGAAAATTGTAAATCCCATACCTGCAGTAAGAAACGTATCCTTCATGATTGGCGCATGATAAATATTTTCCACAGGAAGTCCCATCAGATTATACTGCACCAGACAAGACTGAGGAATACAGGACATGGAGGATTGGTACTTGAACAGCTTTAAAAACTGACATTTATTAAGAGAATAGTGGAACCAGGCTGGAAAGAGCCAAAGGAAAAAGGCCAAGTATTTCCAGGTGATGAAGGTCCCTTCATTTTGAAAAATGGATTCCAAAGACTGATTAGCTTGTCGGATGCGTTCCTTTGCTGAGGCGGTTTTTAAAGGGACTTTAATATACCCACCGCTCCAGTGATTGGTAAGTTTGCTTCTGGGATGCTCGTGACCAACAATGGGCAAGGAAGTGCTGATTAAAATATGCTCCGGAAGAGTTTCCTCTGTTACACTGGATTTTTCTGGAGAAGATCCAATACCGTCTAGTAAAGCTGCTCGGATAACCCCACCCTGAAGTCCGTATATTAATGCAGGGAAATGAACGCCCAGCTTCATTTTTATATCTTGAATCGGTTCTAAAGCACTCGTGCCACAGGCAAGAGGCATCATTTCAAAATTAGAGAGGGATTTACAGCTTGGAAAGGCGGAGCGGAAGGAGATATTCGGGAATGTAAATGATGCAACGACTTCTGGAGCAGAGAAGAGAATTTTCACCTAAATTATCAAAGTAAATATATATTTGCAATGCTGAAGTGGTGCCCATCTGTTTAATTCATACGCACCTTCTCCCATAAAGTTTTCTCTTGTTTGGCGTCTAAATCTTTCACATCTCCAGGTTTATTATTATTAGCGCCCCATTCACCCGGAGAAGTTACTCCAGTTAGTTTGTCCAGCACATGCACAAACGAATACCCATCCATAAGCCCATGATGAGCTTTAAACGCCACAAAACTCCCACCTCCCTCAACATTCCCATGTAAAACAATTAACTGCCAAAGAGGCAATCCTTTTTGGAACTTTTCCTGAAACCAGCTCCCCATCACAACTTTAAAATCCTCTCCATTTCCCAACTCCCTTTCCACGAAGTGATTCTCCAGCTTGACCTTGGGCACAATTTCCCTTTTAAACAAGTACCCCCCAAACTTGACAAGGTCACAGTATAAATTCTTGTAATTTTTAAAATTCTCTTGAGACAAAAACAGCTCTTCAAAAAGCACCTTCAACTTTCCAGTGTCCACCCTCCCCTTCACTTTTAGTACCACCCCACCTGTCAACACAGGTTGATTATCTGGAGTATCATAAACCAGCAATGTGTCATTTGGACTACATGCCACCAAATCTGTGTGAATTTTCTTCGCCAACAAATTCACTGTGAAGCGCCATAGCCCCAAAATCAAAAGAGGACCTCCATAAATTCCAATGAGAAATAACCACACCACCAAATTCACAAAAAAGGACCGTAGACTCTGGAGGGATTGTCGAACTACGGACATTTTTCCAGAAATTTATCTTGCGTCCGTCATCTCCACTTGACACAATAACTTCCACTGCTCAAATGATTACTCATGTCTTTAAAAAAATCTTATTTTTTCTTAAGAAAAAACTTTTGCCAAAAAAACCAACCATCTAAAAACTGCATAATGATATCCGCAAGGGATTTTCTCGATTAAATTTTTCACTCGACTTTGACTGCAACCCAAGTCGACAAAGCGGCACATTGTGGCTTGCCTAATAGTTGTTTACGATACTCATACGCACGTTGCAGTTATCCCAATGTATGGTCGCGTATCAATATCAATATCCTCGACAAAGAGGGGATAAGGTGAAGATCATTTTCTCAAAGAGAAATCTGCCCTGACAAGTCTGCGTAATTATAGACGTGCCTTCATGCCATGTATCGTGTCATATATTCTATATCATCTCAAGATCCCACAAAAGGAGAGAAAAAGATGTGCATAAAAAACAATATAATTTTTGTGGATTGTCGTATGTTTGCCACATTAACCTTTGTAAAGAAAAAAAAGATTTTGTTTGCTTGAGTTTTTGCGAGTAAAGCTCGTTTGACGTGTATGCAAACATTGAGGGGAAGGAGGATGCTTAAAAATGATAAAGTTTTAATGTCAGTCAGCGAGAAATGATCAATGGCAGCTAAAGACAATTTTTAAGGTGGTGGTTTTATGGTTGGCGAAAGGTAACATTTTATACATGGGTACAGTTTTCGAGACTTTTTTGAGTTGAAAACAATTAACACAAATGGAATTGCGATACAAAAGCCTGAATTGCTAATTCAAAGGTGAAATAGATTAAAATATGTAATGAAAACGAATGAGGGATCTTGAACGACTCAACTTCAACGAGGAAAGCTTAGGCAAACTCTCATTGTTTTCAAAAACCATGCAAATAAGAAATAATATGATGTGGTTAACATTTTGACCACACTCTGGTCTGACCAAATGTGTACCATACAAATACGACTTGAAGACGCCAAACAAAGAACCGTTACATTAGGTAGGACATTAGTCGATATTCGAATTATATTATTTTTATGCGTCTGTTCGAGATAAAATCATTTATTCCTTCATACATCTTTGATTTAATTACCAGTTAACATTGCAAAAGTCATCCTTATATATGTTTCACTTAACATTCAAAAGAATTAAATAGTATATGATGCTCGTTTCATTTTCCTCATACAAATGCATGCATTTACCTATCATCATCTTATCTTATCTTATCCTTCAAAAATTATACTTTTGGAAGCTCAGGAAGGAAGCTCGACCATTGAGAATATCGAGATTTGTACCTATTTCCAACTCCAGTAAGTAAGGATATGCAAATGAAGTCCCGAATGCATAAAATGATGTTGTGGATACATACGAAACGAATGGGCTGTTGAGCTATTTCATGGGATACGCAGCGTAATAACATGTCCCTTTGCGCAAAACAATGTGACATGTGACATCAGACAGGAAACAGTTGTCTGCCCACCTTTTTTACGTTTGTTTAAGTGCGGATTTCGAAACTGGCTTAACTGAATATTAGTCTGAAGTGGAAGTGTAAGTAGTACGTCATTTAATGTAAATACATTACAATTGATTGTTGATATTATCGTTTGTTGAGTGATTGATGACCACAATCAACAATTTTACTAGACGACAAAACAGCCATCAACTGTCAACAGTGGTCACGGTCAGCCGATAGTTAAAATCTAATCATTATTCCTTACCTGAAGTAGGACACTTGTCAACCGACCGTTTCGTGTTCAAAATAGTTAAATTGTGGCATGTGGCATCTGTTAGTTATTGTTGCATGCTGGTTTGAATTAATTGTATTTTCTTTTAGAAAATGGCGTCTAGTCAGACAAGTTCTCAGCAAGAAGCCTCCAACAATCTGTTGATTACCACGCTGTACGACATCTACGACAAACTAAGCTCAGCTGAAGACAAGACAACTGTTGAGTCCGAATTCAAAGAACTGTTACTGGCTGTTAATGGATCTGAGAAGGAAAGGAGACTTGCGTCCCAATTTATTACAAGATTCATCGAATTCTTTCCGCATCTACAAGGTGCCGCACTGAATTCATTATTTGACCTGCTGGAAGATGAACTTGTCTCGATTCGGAAACAAACTGAAAAAGATTTGGTAACAGCATGTAAGAAGGTTCCAACTCTAGTAGCCACCGTGGCCGACGTGTTTGCTCAAATCTTTCAAACTGCGAATACTGGAGAATTCAACGTTATCCAGGAATGCATGAGTAGCTTGTTCTACATCAATACGGAACAGGCAGTGGTTGGATTTTGCGCACAAATCGCCACTGGCGATCCAATCGTTCGAGATCGCTGTTTAAAATTTTTGAAAACTAAATTCATGGACTTGGGCCCTGAACTCGGCACTGTAGAGGTGGAATCACGACTTTTCAAGGAGCTCGTCAAAGCAGCTAAAGCATTCGACAACAGTGAGCATTTTAAGATTGCAATGGATCTCTTGAACTCGACTAAATTCATAAAGTCCATAGAAGGTCAGCAGTACGTAGTAAAAATGATCGAAAACGCTTTGAATATCAAAAAAGATTTAAAATCAACTGGAGAGGATGCCATCGCAAAGCTTATCGTTTGTACAGACAATGCATTTCCGTATTTTAATGATGACTGCACTTCCGCATCTCTTTTTACATTTTACTGCTCACGTGTGCTACCCAAGATTGGAGCTTTAGCGACGCAGAATGAGAAGTTGTACATGACTGTGCAAAAAATGGCCATTGATCTCGCTTCATTCTTTAAAAAGCTGGATGCTCAGCAAGCTAAATTATGTTTGGACCGATTATTGCAACACTTGGATGAATTTTTAGTGAGTCCTCCTGATCCTGATTCAGATGTTATGCCCAACTTCAACTTCAGCATTTTGGAAAATCTTTTATACCTCATTTACAAAATTGGATCGATTCACCACCCAATTTATGCTGCATACCCTGAGGATAAGCTTCCTGAAAGATTTCAAGATAAGCTAGCATACCTGATGAGAGCTGTCGTTGGATACACAAGGCGTTTGAGGGAGGACCTTAGAAATCACAGTTGGGAATATTTGGCTAAAGAAACTACCAAAGTAATTTGTTTGAGAACATTATCAAATGTCACCCTTATGGCGAAGGACTTGTACTATAAAACATATTTAACCCAACTGGACGAAATTCGTCTTGCCTGGCAAACAAAAGTCGCTGCTGCAAATACTGCAGCAATCTGGTCAAATCGGACTTCTTCTGGATCTGGAGGAATGGATCAACGTCGACTTGGATATGAACGTAAAATTGTGAGAATTTATAAGCCACCGAGTGGAAAATACTCCAGAACTAGAAGCACATCTGATGAATCTCCTGCTAGACGCGCAAGGTCTTCTTATGGACGGCGTAGTCACTACTATTAGATCACGTATGTAAAGTAAAGTTAAAATTAAAATGTACGATATTCTAGAATTCAAGAAAAGGTCTGCTATAATTTTGCTTTCGTTTTCAGTGTAAACGATGAGCTTCCTCTACTGTTTTTGGATAATCTTTAGCTTATCTGCAAGGTACAAATAATTATTTCACGTGTTTCATTTAAAATTTGTTTCATTTTCTTTCTCTCGTTAGTTGGTATTGTGTCAAATGAATGTATTTACGAATGTGTTCAACCTAAAATCCAGCGAGTTATATTAACTCTAATGGCAAAACTAGCAAATAATTATCTATTAATTTTTCAATACTATCCCGGTGCCATTGTTTTTGTTATTGTTCCTAAGTACATGTCTACATCTTTGTTTGAAGCATCATGTGTTGCTCATTACTTATTACTTTAAACTATATCATGACTTAAATTTAGGAAGAAAATGAAGAGATATTGATGATGGATTTTCTAATAAATTAATGAATTTCAAAATAAAATTGTATTGCCCTCACTCAATCGCTGTTTGGTTAGCTTGTAGTGGAATGTTGCAGAAAGGAAGGAAATTACGAAATTGAAAAAACGATTCGCACATTTGTACATCTTGACTTAAATAGGTAATCTTATCTTATTTATTACGTAAAGTTTTATAGAAAACACTGCTGTGCTAGACAGGCTACCCATTTTAATTTAAATAATACAATCCTGACCAATATTCTTAAAGTTAACTTTGTAATTAGTCATCTAAGACTGGTAATTCTAATATAGATAACAGGATAATACACAGTAATTTTTTTTAACATAAGACAAACGACAATCAGTTCTCTGTCTGTCTAACCCACCTCCAAAGTTTCTTATCAGTCAGGAGTACAAATTTTTAATCCTACAACTGTTCTACTTTTGCCGTGCGATAACATCCATAATACATGATGATGACAGTTATTATTAGGGGAACATTTAAAATTAATTTAAAAGTAGCTCTGAAAATTGAAAGTGTGTCGAGATGACACGATATGAAATGACATATACTTCAGTGAATTAAAAGCTACATGAAAACCCCACAGCATTTTGAATTGTGTACTTGAAGGTTTCACCTTATTTTCGAATAAGCTTGTCTGCAGTGTAAGATAGTAGGAATTATACCAACTTCCTCAAAACTTGTTGGTGTGTTGTAGTTTCGCTCAAAATACCGTAATACCATATCAGGAAGATAAAATGCAATATATAATGTCATAATTATTCAAACAATTGATCCATCGGTACATTAACTCTTAATCCGAATAATTACGATCAACAAAGAACGGAATTGATATAATCATCGGTTTATTAAAATTCAGTGCATTCCAGCTGGCTTGGTTCCTCCCAGGGATATACATACTGTTTCAGTTGCTCTGCACTCCTAGTTTTTCTCTGATGATGATAAAGAGACATTTGATCTATTGACATGTCACCCTGTTTGCGGAAAAAATACGCAGCATTAGTTACACATGTACATATTTACATTAAAATGTTACTGAATTTTTAATTCATATTTTAGTAATTATAAAGCACGCTACAAAACCTAATCCTTATAATGTTAAAATAGCCCCATTCATATTTAAATAACTGCTTAAAAAGCTGATCGCACCTGGACGGAATATTTGGTTTGACTAATCAATCAAGCTACACCTGAAGCGGCTTCCTAATAGTGAGCTATTATTAAGCACTATATAGATGACAGATATAAGCTGCTAAAAGATGCCAAGTAATGTAAGTACCTCGTTAAAAGAAGTCATTTTCGGTCGCATTGGACTACAGCCAGATTCGGTGACAGTGACCATATTACTTTCGTCTTCGAGACAATTACTAGGCCCAGGTAAGGACAGCGGTTGATGTGGCAAGCGTGGTGCATAGGGACGAGGTGTAGTTGGATGATATGAAGTTGTCGTTGTCATTGTCATTCCTTGTGCTTGATAACTTTCCGCAGTTGGGTTTTGCATGTGTTGAATTTTTTGACACTGTCCCAAACAATAATCAATACAAGTTATCAAAATGGCATGAAATATTTATAAAACCCTTTTTCTCATTCCTAAAAAATTATGAGAATAGGTGATTGCCATTTTATATCCTATTATATCCTCATTTCATATGCATGCAATTTATGCGTCTAGCTCCACGAAAGCCTCACATCGTCACTGTCACATGAAATGCTTCTAGTGACAACTCGTTTTTCCCATTTTATTTCCTCAATCTAATATGTCGTATAAAGATAATTAATGGAAGTAAGCTTATTGCAGGAGGCGACACAATGTTAGAGGGAGAATGGATATTTATGTATCCCTTAATTTTTACAAAATGGTCGGTATGCTCATGTTATGTAAATCTTGCCTGCGACAAAACGTCCCAAAAAGTGCATTTTGAAGGAAATATCATGCAGCAGCACAATGTACAAAAACGAGAAATGTTCATGCATCTTTAGGCAGCTATTTTACGACCATCGAGGACAGTTAAAAACAAATGTACTTGACGACTCACAAGGTGACTGCAAATTGCAACACACATGCAACCTTTTTATGGTTATAGGAAAGTTTAAAAAATTAAAAACAAAACACACCATGCAGCCTGCTTACAAAGGACCAAATGAAGGAAAACAAATCAATCGCAGCGATATTTATTCCCATCCTTGTTTTTCCAAGCATTAAAAAGCATTTTAGTCTGATTGTATATTAAACAAACACTTGTCGAATTTCAACTTGTGCTATATTATCACCATTCCCAGAGAGGTTTTTATGCGAAAGCACACCATCAAAACCTGTCCACTGTCCGCTACTAATTTTGTTTGTTTTTCTATGACCACCCACGAGACAATTACTTTGATCTACACACACTACAACGGAGAAGTGCAAAACTCTGACTGATATATATATTTTTTTATATGGTCATTCTAGAATCCAATGAAAGCAAATCAAGATCGTCATACACTTTGCATTTTGGCGAACCGACCTGATGATGTGGAGTCATGGAGCAAGTGGTACATGAAGTGGCGTTATTTTCCATCTTTTTGTATGGCTCTTGATACGGGAGTAACATCCTTATTTTCCCCCACCGGTGAAAAAACAAAAGTATTGCTCCAGCCCAAAGGACCAAAGCCATCGCTACAAGACTAATTTCCACCAGTCTCACTCGAGGGCGAGCTTTTTTCGCTTTGGCATTATCAGAAGGGTCGTCCCCACTTCCATCAAATATTTGTTGGTCTCCATCATCATCTTCTGTAAAGTCCGTATAATCATCTTCCACTGCAATGCATGTTAAAGCAGACGTACGGGAGGGAGAGTATCGCATGCAAAATCAATTTATTTTTTTACGAAAAAAAATAATCCAAATATGCAGATTTTGAAAGAGCACACAGGTTAAACATGCAAAGAGAAAACGAGTCCAAATGAGAAAAATTAGCTGAGAAATAAGCAAAAATCTTGGTACGCTAACAATTGTACATAATAGTTGCTTACTAAACGTTCTGAAAATTACGTAACCACTTCTCTTTCGATTACGACCAGCTACCGAAGCGACCGCTACTTGGTAGGTCGTATCTGGCTCTAGCTTATCCATTAGGAGAAAGCACATATTGTTAGGAACTGTTTCCACCACTTTGTAACTGAAATTAAATCATTTCAATTAATACATATTTGCTACATTCATGGCAAGATTTTTGTATCCTGTTTGCATACCTTGCATGTAGAGGTTTAATTGTAACTTCATATTTATCATGTAAAGTGTTATCTTTACAACTCCAATTGATTCCTATAGAGCGTGGTGAAAGGTGACTGATTGTCACGTTAAAAGGATAGTAATCTGCTAGGTGTACAGAGGCTATAGGTAAAGCTAAAGGGTGATGTTTCTGTTGAAATCTATACATTGGCTGTTGCGAAGAGGGGGGAAGTAGTACATTCCCTGAAAACAATTAATCACGTCATCAAAAAATACATAAAATTAAACTAATTTATTTAAAAATCTCATACCTTCTGGTAAAACGAACTCGAGCGAGGAAAGTATCAAAATGCAAACCAACATCTCCTCAAATACCCAAGAACGCTTGCTCTCATCAAAAAACTATTTACCAATCCACTGTCAAAGGAGAGGTGACTAGAGAACTCTGAAAAAATAATGACTTTAATTTGTACACCGTCAAAATCGCAATGAAAGGACAACCAGTTGCTTCACTCTTGTCTATAAAAAAAGAATCCAGAATTATTCAATTAAAAAATGCCAACAACTTTCTTCACTTCTCACAATACATCCTTCCTCTCCCAGCTAAAGTTTCAGAGTGGAAATGAGATCGGCTATATTGAATGCATCAATACCAACACCAAACTTTTCACAAGTTTGCTATCTCTTCCTCTCCACGAGAAAGACCACACACAAACTCTTTCCCAGCGTAGAAAATTATGTGCAAAGCTGCGTAATTTATTATGGCCTAGTTATTTCCATGCTTATGCATAACGCTACATTATACAATTCTCCCACCCTTATAGCATCCCTGCTAGAAAATATCCTTTAGAATTTATGAAAAGAGATGCAACCTTTTTCTCCATCAGCACTTTCCAATCCAAATTACATCATGCTCACCGAAGAAAGAGTTTTGTTTGCAACCTCATGTGGAGGAGTCTTTGCAGAGAAAAAAATAAACGCTACACTTTTTTTAACACAAAAGCTACCATTGTTTGTTTTTTAGCAGAGGATCGATGAGATATGTATGCTCTTGGTTTTCCGCTCACTTGACTCTTTTCTAATGAAAAAACCTACACACTTGAATCACCATGTGTTTGAAAATGTGTTGATGATGTTGGCATTTGCATATTGCCAGTTGTTTTAGCAAAAGTACAAAACCTTCTCGAATTAAACACGGAACGGTCAGTCAGCTGAAAGGATGAATGTGTAATTAAATTTTTATTGGTTGCTTTCCCCTCAAAGACTCATCCACCCAGCCAGTTGCATACGTGTCCCAGAAAAAATGCAAAGTACTTTAAAAAAACTCAAGAACACAGCATAAATTGACCTTACTTCTGCCATTTGTTCGAAATTTGGGCCATGGTCAACTAAACCGTGTAAAAAGACTTGAAGTTATTTTACGAGCTGAAACTTTACACTTTTTTGCATGAAGAACTGCGTGCTTATAATTTTTTAGAAGATGTAAATGTAATGATTGACGATGGGCATAAGACTTGTCAATATATCATCATTATCTGATAAACAGTCTATCAGTTGTGTGTCGGCTAGCTTTTATGAAAAAATAACAAAAACTACCTGTTTCTCATCTTCCTTCATTCCTTGCCCTTTTTCGGTAAATGATAAAACGTTGCGGTATAAGTTTAACCTTAAAAAATGACAAAATCGGTTAGCGAAAGATAATGAAAAATTATTTTCTTCGTTTTGACCTTGAAACTATAATTCTGCACGTAAATGGTATGCACGTCAAATTAAGGGTGCAATTGCAAAACCTGGATAATTAACAATCCTCTCAGGATGATGATAACTACTGGAAATGTCAATTCAACAGAAGCTATTTCTCATAAAATATCGCAAAACAAATAACTAATTTTCCTACACGCAAAGTTACGTGTACTTGCACAATTTTTTCGGTGACTTGTTAACGCACCTTAATTTACTTAATAGCGTGAGTCCCATGGGGGCTACTGGATATCATTATTAAAATAGTCTCCAGATGAAACAGCGAGCTTCCATGAGGTTGTGACACGATGGAGACCTGGAGAGTCAAAATTAGGTTGACAATAACTGTTATTTTTTTTACTTCTGGAAAGAATCACGCGCAAATGTGAAAACCTAGCTGATATTGCAGAACCCCACTGGAAGCAAGAATTTTTAGTGATATTTAAGTTCCCACATATGTGCACCTCGGGTAATACGACTGAAAAGAGAAAAGCATGGAATCATGTTGGTTTATGCTGGAGTGAAGGAGTAATAGCTCTCCAGACAGCTTACTCCTGGAGATACCACAATAGCCCAATGTTCTTTTAGCATACATAAAATGGAATAATTTCTCTAGAGCCCTCTGCAAACACATACATGGATCCCTAACACCATACAATTTTATATCTCACCAGTCCATCTTCTCCACCAAAGTCACATTAGCCAGTTGACTACTGGAGAAAATACGAAAGCGAGTATGGTTTCTCACAAAAAGTAGGAAAAATAGCAGAAGCATAGTTTACTGATGAATGAATAATTGACCATGTCGTCATCCCGCCCGATGTACAACAGCATACATTTGCATGCATGGCATAATAATTCACGCAGCGTTTTACACACAAGAAAAAAAACATTCCTTGTTCTTCTTCTCCAGTCTCTCCGTGTTTTTCACAATATGGCATCCCTTGAGCAAACAAGCAAATGTCAGAAAGATAACATAAGACAACGACTATTCCCATTTTCCCATTTCCTCGTTAACCTGGTTGGAACTATGAAGGGGTTATTATTCATGATTATTATTATACGAGTGTAGCTCAGACCTTTGTTAATTTTATGGATTCAATAGACTCAATTTCAGGGAAGGTTGTCTACATATGCGTACATAGAAAATACAAATACAACCTTTGGATAAACTGACAGTAATTATCCTTCTACTCTTACTCCGTCCTACACTTGATGACGTCCAAAACTCAAAACCATTATGAACTAGAACAATTTCCAGTTTAACCTTTCCCCGTTTACTGGAAATGTTTCTGGAAATGGGTTGTTGTAAAAGTTGGCTTGGAAAGTTGTGAATAATTCACAAGCGTGAAGATCATGGGTCAAATAGATTTTGACACGATAACCCCAGCCAGACATACCAAAGGCTTGAATCTTGTACGGATTCTTCCATTCAGCTATGCTCAATGATACGCACTCATGTAGAGGCAGAAAAGTTAGAAAAAATGCATGGGATTTTCCATGAGTGTTAAATTTTTCACCGAACAACATTCCACCATAAGGGTCGGAAGTGGACTGGAAAGTAGGGAAAAAAGTAGCATCTTCAGTGAAAAATGTGAGCTGGATGAAGAGCAAATGGAAAGATATGAGAGAGTTGGCAAAACGCATTTGAGACTTGTTTCCTGTCCTATTAACAATATTAGCTGACTACTTAAGATGACGGATGTGTTTAGCAGAGAAAGTGTGCAAAGCATACAAGTCTCATGATGCAAGTTGAATAACCGTGTGTAGAGATGAATAATTAATGATTTATGAAGATGATACATTATTTCACAATAAGTTTGAGGATGGATGCAAAGGTCGACTCGAATACATTCATATAGAAGCAAGCATTAATAATATTCCTGTCATGTGATAAAATGATAACTACGTCACACCTGCTTACCATCACAAGCCTAACTGTTTTATAATTGGATTTTCGACGCGCCATCATTTCAGACATGGCAATTGAATTATTCCCCTTTTCCTCAACACAATTCTATTGTAATCACTTTATGAGCAAAGTTTTGCAGACGTGGCAATTTACACGATTTGGGACGACCAATTTTAATCAGATTAAATAAAATTGGTGGATTTAAGCTATGGGTCCCTCCTCCTCCTACAACTTCCAGTCAACATGGAATCTAATAAAATTTTCTCTGAACCTTCATTATGTATTATGGATCCCACAAATTCATTTTCAGAGAATTTAATGGATATTTAAGGGTTTAATTAACTGAAATTCTAAAATGTCGTAATCCGTGCATAACAATGCCGAACAGATCTGTTCAAATGTTCCG